>JANHFX010015302.1:0-18239 GCA_027560015.1 Chloroceryle amazona | reverse complement strand
GAGAAGAGAAGAGAAGAGAAGAGAAGAGAAGAGAAGAGAAGAGAAGAGAAGAGAAGAGAAGAGAAGAGAAGGAGAAAGAAAATAAAGAAAAGAGAAAGACAAGAAAAACACACACACAAAACCAACCAACCAACTTTTGCAGGCTTGAACTGGTTCTAGCTTTATGTCTTTTTTTCTTTCAATACATGTTCTGACAAAAGAGGAGATCTTGTTGAAATAGCACATGAGGTTTATGCAGCTTTACTGTGTTTGCAATACTTTCATCTGCAAACCAGCTAATAAAAGAACCCAACAAAATTCTGGTCTAGAAGGAATAATGCTGCAGTTCAAAAGCTGATAATGACAGTGTCTGTAATGATCTACTCTATAGCTGACAGTTCTGTAACAGCATTGCAACGAAAGCTATCTGGGCCTTCTTCAGTTCCTCCTCCTGCACATAGCCTTTTTCTGAACAATTACTGCATAAACTATTTCTGTGTGTTACACTCATAAACATAAATAAATAAAAAAAAAAACAGTACATTGATACTTTCTGAATCTCCTTTCATGAGGCAAGAGAGGCTCATATAGGAAAGTTATATGAGCCATGCAAGCATTAGATTGCTACTTCTCTGGTAGACCCTCTTTATCAGGTTGCTCAAAGATAGTCTTATGTAATCTGGATACTGTTCCATAGTCTTAAATCTTGCATCTAGAATTTAAGTGTAGAACCAGTATGAGAAGGCTCCTGTGATCGCTTGCACATCTGTATTAGGATCATATTTTTCACTACCACCAGAAGAATAAGATACAGAGCCAAGTTCTATTCTCAGTCACTGGTGTAAATCCAAAGTATCCTCATCAAAACCAGTGAACTTATTCCAGATTTGCACTCCTGGGTCTAAAGCAAGAGTTCAAGCTGTCTTGCTTTAATATTCTTCAGTTAAGAAGAATGTCTGGCTTTCCAGACCTCAGAAACTGTGAGTCTCTGTACTGCCAGCCTAACAATAAAAAATCAGATTCTTTTGTATTCTTTTCCTGAATACAGATAGAGTGAAATTACACTGACTAAAGCCCCAACACTCCTGTTGCCAGAAAATAAGAGCGTGTTAACAACTTTTTTTCTGTACAAATGCATCCATTACCATTATCTTATTAACTCCCGAAGAACTCCCAAAGTTCTTTTTGTACTCTGAGGCTGACTTTTGTAGAGAAGTTAAAGGCTGGTTCCTCTAACTCTTCCTCCCCTATTCTACCAAAGTACTGAGTTTGGTGTGTCTTAAATCCTGCAGCATAATGGCTGTGCTTCCTGGTGCTATGTGTGCAGCACATCCACATGTAGTCCTAAAAGGTTGTGTCTTTTGCCAAGAGGCATTTGTTTTCCTTCTCTTGATCAGAATATCCAGGGAAAATGGTCAAATGAGGAAGAAAACTCAGAAAGAATGATCATTAAGTACTTCCTACTAGACAAGATAATCAAGGGATAAAGAAAAACTAGAATTTCCCTGTGCCTCTTTTCCTTCTACCAAAATACACGTATAGAAATGAGAACTTGGAAAAGTTTGCAGAGATTTAGAAAATCATCTCAGGCATCCAGCCACAAAAAAAAAATCTGTGAGTGTGGGACGTGACAGTATAGGCTAGACTAGAACAGAA
The DNA here is from genome assembly GCA_027560015.1 of Chloroceryle amazona. Lineage (NCBI taxonomy): Eukaryota > Metazoa > Chordata > Aves > Coraciiformes > Cerylidae > Chloroceryle > Chloroceryle amazona. Next base: position 16,604 of record JANHFX010015302.1, on the reverse strand, counting down.
CTACCTCATTGCTAATGCAGGTCAAAGAGTTATTGGAAGATAATAGTGAATCACAAAGCTATAATATTCAGCAAAGTGATCAGACCAGACAGCAAAGGTATGCTGGTTTGATGGCTAGAAAAGTGTGTGGGATCAGCACAGGAGAAGCTAGACCACAGAGAGCATTGCTTATCATCATAACAAAATAGCAAGACAAAGCACTAATCTACGCAAGCCAATGGAAGTGAAGAGATTAAGACTCACTTATACACAATACAGAGGATTTTATTTCATAGCATCATTAATATTGGAAGCAACCTTCAAGATCATCAAGTCCAACCATCTACTAAATATTATCAGGACCTCTAAACCATGTCCTGGAGTGCCACATCTACATGTTTTTTGAACACATACAGAGATGGTGATTCCACCACCTCCCTGAGCAACCTGTTCCAATGTCACACCACTCTCGCAGTAAAGAAATGTTTCCTAATATGCAACCTAAACCTCCCCTGGCGCAACTTAAGCCTATTTCCTCTCACCCTATCACTATTTCATATGAAAAGGAGAACAACTGAGGATTTTAAATGGGTTTACCTACTACCATGGGTTTACCTACTACCATGGGAAAAACCAGTGGAGGAACAGATCCACAAACCACCCACCAGAAAATTCTAAGTCACCAGAGTCCTTGAACACTCTTCCTCTATCAAATAGTACCTGCCTGCCAGTTAAGACTGAAGGCTGTAGCCTGAGGTCTGGGTTAGTTTTCAAGAACATGTTTTTATATTACCCGAACAACTGGAAAAAATTATCCCTTATAGAGAAGAGCTGTAGAACATGGTGGCCTGCCAAGGTCACTAAAGCATATTAATGGAAAATGGCTAACTTCTCTATAACTGACAACATTAAATAAGCAAGGGGGCTGGGGGGAATGGCATAGAAGTGCTATCTGGAATCAGTCTTCTGAGGAAGTATAAAAGCATTCTTCAAGCAGGAAGAAAACATATGTGTTTTAACTGGAAAATGTTACCATTTTCTAAAATGGAGCCCTAAGTTCAGTAAGATCATTGTAGTGGAGAAAGAAGCTCATGGGGCAGAGGCTGTTATTCCAGGCCAGGTCGTACGAGCAGCAAAACATACATGTTGAAAAATACTGTGGAGGTGAATGAGGTGAGGAAAAGGACAGAATTGGAAAGGCATGCCATGCTGATGGCATGCATGTCATTCTCTGAAAAATTTAAATAAAGGAGACATATCAATCCAAGTAACAAACTTAGCAATTTCATCTCATATTCCAAAATAGCTCAGTAAACTAATGGCAATTTTTTTGTTATTCTAGAAGGAAAATTATATTCTCCAGCTCAGGTTGTAAGGCAAACCTGCACTGCAGCCAACTTGCAGGGCAGATCTGGCCCACAAGGCCATTCCTATTGCTCACCAGGGATGAGGCAACATGTACCTTTTCACTATGCACTTCCTAGCTGGTGCCAGTCAGACTATTTATGTCTCCTGACTGCTGGCTGGCCTGGAAGAAAGCCCTGCCACATACCGATCCTGCCAGAAGACTCGTATCTCTTGGTTGGCCACATCTCTCTGCTTCTTCTCCCCTCTTATCCCTCCTGGGCAGAACATCACACAGTGTCTCACAGCCCAAGCTAACCATAGAAAGAGGAGAGAGAAGACATTGGGAGTGAATGAAAGAATCTGGAAGGGCAGTAGGAGGTGTTTGGATGTGTGTTAGGAAGTAGAAGTCATTAGCAGCCTCTGAGCTCATTTGAGATGCAGCTTCCTGAAATAAAAAATCATTTAGAAGGAAAAGGTGAAAAACATTTCCTGCGTCATAAGCATTCTTTCACCTCTGTAATGTGGCCAGTTTGGTCTGAGGGAGAGTCTGGTGTTGCAGCGTAGTCAGATAACATCACCAGCATGAAAAGGAGCTCTTCAGGACTGCACACAGGCTCTCAGGGGCACTGCTTGATACCAAAAAAAAAGGGCAAGAAAAGCAACATACTTTAACCAGTTCTTTTTCAAACATATGAAAGACATGGGGTTTGAGTAAATCCAAAGAGAGAGGTCAAATAAAAGTATCAGTGCTGTCTAGTTCCAGGTGAGACAAGTGGAATCAGTATAATGCAAAAACCTGAAACATGGATCAGTATTTGGCTTTCCTCTTTATAAGAAGTAAGTGAGGCTAACACTCCCACCTCAGCAGTGCATGAAGTTGAGCCAGATCTTACAGGAGCAGCAAGTTGTCAAGTGAAGAGTTCAAACTATACCTGAAGGGACTTAGAAACAGCAGATTCAAAAGGCAGATCCAGCTGCCTAGTTGGCAAAGTACTCTTGGATTTGTCTGTTGGTTTGCAGGTGGGGTTTTGCTTCCTGTTTTAACAATGCATAGCTATCTTTATTGCATAAGTTTAGAGGTGGATTTTTATAACAAATAAAGGAATGACAGCACAGCAGTCAAGCTGAGGATGCAAGACAGGTCCTCTTTAGTGCAGAGATTCCTATAAGAGAGCTGCAATCCTCATGGCAGGACCCAGGTGAGTCTGTGAGTGCTCAGAGAGTGACACTGACCCACCTGATGGATCCTGGAGACTTCAGGACATGCTCCAGGCCCCAACTCAATTTAATCCTTTACATTAACATCAAGAAGCTTCAGCAAAGTCTGTTCCATGGGTATTTCCAGGACTGGACAATAGTCCAGCATAGTCACAGAAGCTGGGAGTATGAAATCATCAGGCATCTGGCTTTATATACAGCCTCATGGAGTCTGGAGCAGAGAAGACTCTGAGCAGGGAAGCCTTTAGGTGTTGGACAGCAGTTGGCTTGTATTATGGTCTTCCTAGCTATCACATAGCCCTTCAGAAAGAAATCTTTAGGAACACCTATTTTAATGCATTTTGCTCCTTCCAGATGAAAATGTTCACTGAATCAAGGAACAACCTTTGGGGGGTGTTTCCAGTCAGAGGAGAGCAAGGAGAAGCCAGCAGTGGTCAAGGAGTTGCCTTGGCACCTCCGCTTGAAATAAATACATGTTTCTAAGCTCATGCTCCTGTCCCTGTGCCAGGGACTCTGCTGACTGCTGCTAACACACCTAGAAGGAGAGGTCACACAGTAGAGCCTGCTGCCAGCTAACCAAATGCATTTCACAGTGCTTAAGCACAGCAATTATTTAATATCTGCTGCCAGGAGCCACCTTGTCTGTGCTGACATCATCTGGTCAGGTTTTTTACACTTTCTAACAGAAACTATGACACACTCCAGCAAGAACAGACACTTAATGCCAAGAAACAGACAGTATAACTCAGGCCCCCAGATGAGTCTGAATAATTTCTTTCTAATTCAGCTTCATTTTTACAACTTTTGGAAGAATGTTTTTGAGATTAGAACTTCCATACACAGATTTTCTTTTCACGGATCACTGAAACTTTTGAAAACCCGTTCCATAATTTCAAGTTGTAAAAATAATTATCTCAGAATATATTTCCCTGATAATATAATCTATGTGTTCATTTGACCATGACAGACTTTCCTGTGGTAAGTGTCCTATTTAAAAATGATTCTATGTCATATTTTATGACAATGCCTTTGATATACAGTAAGAACTAAATCAAAAGGGCTGTTAACAGCTGAAATCAATGTCACTCATGATGGTAAATGAAGGAAAAACAATCAAGCAAACAAAACAAACAAAAAAAACCCCAATCAAACAAACAAACAAAACAAACCATTTTGTTTCAGCAATTTACTATGACACTGGTGAGTATTAAATCAGAGAAAACAGCTCAATAGAAGAAGCCAAGTGGGAATATAGCTTGTTTTATCTAAAGCTACATATAATTTTATCAATAACTCAGAGCCATTGAGAACCTGGGAAAAATAGCATAACAAAATTATGGCTGAGCTGATGATTTTCACTTTGTCCAAACAGGAAACCAAAGGTCCATTGATGCTTGGTAACACTCCACCTATTTCCTCAGAATAAATGCTCAGATGCACATCAATTAAACACTGAAAAATACTAGTTATATGATACCCATGAGTTTTACGGAATTCTTCCATTTAAGTTAATGACAGAAGGATTAATCATTAAAGATCATAGACATGGGAGCTCAAGAAAAAGAAAACAACATATTTTCATCTTGCCGCAGAAAGGTCCAAAGGTTAGAAGACTAGTTTTTCTGATTTTGGCTACTTTTTCTGATTGTGTATAGAACCTCTTCCAAAGCCAGACATGTTCATGGAAAGATTCACATGAAACATTCTGGATTTCTGATTCACATTACAATAAGTTTACTGGGGTGGCACCTAGAGAGATGGAGATGGGGAGCAAAGAGGGAAATACAGGAATAGCATGGGAAATAGCAGGAAAAAAAAAGCTTATAATCAACATTCAAGACACCAATGGAAAGTAAAGAGCTAGCAATATCTTCAGGGAAGTGACAGACTACTCTGGCCTGCCACAGCAATGTCAGTAGTGTCTTCTCCCACCATTTCCCATATGCCTTATCTCAGGACCTGTTTCCCACATAATTTTTGAGTCAGCAGCATAACACTTCTTCTAAATATCATCAGACAAGAATACAAAGGAGGGAAAGTGCCAGCAGCAGTACTGCTTTCCAGCAAGAGGGTAAAGATCCTTTTAAAATGTGAATTTGCTTACAGACCAACAAATAATTGTTACCAAAAGATAATATTGACTTCAGTGTAGCTTCACACATTACTTGGTAAAGAGTATTTTTTATAGAAGTTTATACTGTATAATTTTCCTATACTAACTCCGTAGAATTTTTCTTCGAAATAATGGCAGATTGAAATAGAAAAGTAACAGAAACAAATAAAAATACCCACAATATATTCCTCTTTCTCTAAACCGAAGGTACCATTTACTGATAGTAGAAATAATGTGAGGCAAGGATGGGCTATTCTTGCCCCCTTTACAATCACTAACCTCAACAAATTTGAATTTTCTTCCATAATGTCTTACATTGGTCCTAAATGTCTAATAATTAAAAATCAGAGTGCCTCTTTAAAACCCAACTACCATTTTTTTTCCTTAAATCACTTATTATAATGATTTTACACATACTGATTCTCCTCCTATGCTGGATAAAGACCAGAAAATTTTTTTCAAGCATTTTCAGTTAACTATTTTTTTATCATGAAGTCATATTTTTTTATGACTTTGTAAATTGGGTACTAGCAGTATTATTTCCGTCTTCATATGTGATTGGTTGTGTGAGTAAAATAATATTTTTTCCCGTGTTGTGACTATTCTTCATCAATGGAAGGAGTCACTTTTTCCTGCCCGTAAAATGTCCATGTCTGGGTCAAGATTTTAATGAATTTGTACATTCATTATAAATGCCTTGCAATATTAATAAAAATAACTTTCCCTAATGGTTATAAGACCATTTTTATTACAAATACAAAGAGTTATTTTTCACTAATAGCTAAGATGGTTTGATTTTTTAGAAACATTACTGTAAATAACTCTCACCAGAGAGTGCTTGCGTGTTTATCATGGCTATATGCTCAATGACCTAGTGACATGGATTTTTATTGATTTTATTCATCCAATAAACATTCATGCCTGTTACTCTGTTATGTAGGCACTAATGCATCTGGCTGTATATGAAGTCAATCAAATAGCTCACAAATACACATATTCCTTAGAATCATGTCTCTGTATCGCTGTATGTCAGTGATAAAACACATAAGAAATAGGATGGGTCACAACAGATTCAGATGAACACACCAATCAAAATTAATCTCATTAATTATCCAGCTCCAAGTCTTCCCTCTACATTGTTATTGTACTATGCTATACCGGAACATGTGTTTACACGTACTTTGTAGTAGAGATAAAAACTAAATTATAGTGTGAGAGAAAAGCACAGAATGTAAGAGTGGTGATAATCTGTGGAATTCATTGCCTAAAGTTGTTAGAGATTCTGAATCTGCTTCTCGTTTGAAGTTTTATTTGAAGTTTAATGTTTTGGATATGTCTTTTTCTAAATATATGTGTGTTTGTACTTGCTTCCAAGGTTACCTATATTTTATTTTTAAGAATAGATTAACATTAAATATTTGCAGACTGATCTAAAAGTCTCTGAAGTTAATGGAAAACCTCCCAATGACTTCATTGGTCTTCAGATCACATCTTTAGGGAACTCTCTTCTTACAAACTGCGGTTATCAGGCCTTTGTAGAATATAAATCAGTATTGACATTAGTGTAATCACAGTGATTTATAATAGCTGAATATATGATTCCACCTGTGGTGAGCCCAGTTTTCCAAAAGCTGAATCATTGTAATTGTCTTGTGAGTCTTTCAGCCACATATTATTTTGCAAAGGACCACAAGAGTACTTTGAGCAACAGCTACAAAATTAGTTAAGACCTGTCAAACACTACATTTTAAACAATAAGGTAGCCTTGTGGATACTCTGCTGAGCTGCTGTGTCTGTTTGCTGCAGCTTAACAGGGCTATCTTTTCACTTATGGAATTGCATAGAGAATAAAGCAAGCACTTTTCTCAGTCACCAATATAGATATAACTCCAGTTACTGTGTAGTTTTGAGTTATCCAGAAACACTACTATGGATCAACTCTCAAAGTACACGTGTTGATAGAAAGAAAACAGCAAAGGAAAAACAAAGGATTTGCATTTTATATCTAGTTTTTACATATTGAAAATCTACATTAAAATTTCATCTCTCTAAAATATGATGTTATTACTGTTGTTTTTTTTTTAAAGACAGAAACCTGGAACTTTGCAGTGCAGCTTAACTGTTCATGCAACTGAAAAAGAATGACAGAAAGAAAAATTACATGCATTATTTAATTTCAGAAATAAAAGCATTTCAGGTGAATTTACCTTAATCCAGTTCTTTTTGGTGTTTATGTACGACAAGTCCTAAAAGTAGAACTACTAAAAATAAGAATAAATAAGCTGAGTTTGTGTATCAATAACCCTATCCATTTCTATGTTTATAAAAACACCTATAATTTTGAATAATTGAAATCATAGCTCTAAAGTAAAAGATCCACATCCAGTGAAGTTTTGCAGTGTAGCACACAATTAGCTCTTTTCTTGACAAAAGACTTTTTAGTGTATGTACTGTTCACCTAAATATAAAACAGAAAAAAAATGGAAACACTATGTGTTTTACATGAGATTCTTAAAAATAGTTGTGATTTGCTCAGCACCATCACCAACAAAATCTTTGAACACTGTTCAAACTTTGAGTTATGTTGAAATATGGCTAACAATAAGGAATTTCTATAATGGCAAAAATATTTTATTTCTGCTTTAAGCTAATTAATGAGGGAAAAGTCTAATTTTTACAGTCATAGAAACATAGAAATGTCTGGGTTGGAAGGACCTCTAGAGGTCATCCAGTCCAACCCCCCTGCTGAGAGCAGGGACAGCCTCAACTAAAGCAGGTTGCTCAGAGCCTCATCAAGCCTCACCTTGAATGTCTCCAGGGATGGAGCCTCAACCACCTTCCTGGGCAACCTGTTCCAGTGTTCTACCACCCTCACAGTAAAGAACGCCTTCTTTACACCCAATCTAAATCGACTCTTTTCTAATTTAAAAAGCATTTCCCCTCATCCTTTCACTCCAGGCCTTTGTAAACAGGTCCTCTCTAGTTTTCTTATAAGCTCCCTTCAGGTACTGTAAGGTGTCCATTAGGTCTCCCTGGAGCCTTCTCAAGGATGAACAATCCCAGCTCCCTCAGCCTGTCCTCATAGGACAGGTGGTCCAGACCCTTGATCATCCTTGTGGCCCTCCTCTGGACGGACTCCATCAGGTCATTGTCCTTCCTGTGTTGAGGGCTCCAGAGCTGGACACAGTATTCCAGGTGAGATGCAGTGTACCAGTCCATATATCAAAACCTTTGACAGTGATACAAGTGAAGTAATTTTTCTGAAAAAAGAAAAACAGTGGACTGTGCAAGCTGATAACTTTTTGAAAGGGCAAACCTTTTATTCCTCAGCAGAACATTTGATTCACAGCACCGTAACAGTTGACAGTTTATGATTATAGTGCCTACTCTACATGAACCCTGCCAAAATCAATCATGCTTAGAAATCAGAACACTCGTCAAGTTAACAAACCACTTCTTTGCTTTAAAGACCTGATCTAAAATCAATTAAAACCAAAAGAAAGATGTCTCCTTGATCAGTATTATAAGTGGTTGAAGTTTTGGTGATATATTTTGCAGACTTCACTTACCAGTGTATGAAAGCAGACTGCGAGAAACAGAAAAACTTTGGTCTTGATTGCAAGAGGCTCTTTGGGTTTCACATTTGAAGTGTGTCTCCATGGTCAGTGCAATCTCATCGGTAAAAGCAGTGTGACTCACCCCAGATGTCCCATTCCTCAGGTATGTGGCAGGGAACTCTAGCATCATGAAGATTAAGTTGGCAGGAGGGATGTACTCTTTTAGTGGAGACAAGCTTCATCAAAACTTTTAACTTTTTGGGGGGGGGGGGGGAATGGAAGTAGAGACAGACACAAAATCAGGCCCACTAGTACTTGATGGTCCAGGCAGTTTGCCAGATCTGAATGCTATGAATGGGTCACAGAGAATGGTGCTTGAAACATCCACTTTAGCTTTGACAAAATGAAGTTCTACTAACATTGGTAAGAATCTTCGAGCCAGACATTGTGAAAAAGTGAACTATGGAAAAAGTTAATGTCTTTGAGATAGGTGGGCTCCAAAGTTATTGTCTGAGTGAATACTGAAGGAGTAATGAAGGTGGATGGGAATCTCTATGGTATGCATGCTGACTCCAGGAAGCAATACATAGTGGAGTACAAAGCATTTGGGACTGGGTCAAGAGAACTCCTCAGGATGCTGCAGAGCACCAGGACCCCCTGCTGACATCATGCAATGGGGAAATGTCTACCATGTATCTTCCAGAGTAAGCAAGAAAAATACACTTAGTCCATGAAGAAAAAAATTTGCCACCACTGTCTTTTGCTTTAGACTACAGTATTTCATGAGAAACAGCTCAGAATGGTACTTTTCCCTTCAGCTTCTCATCTTACAATTGACTGTAGGTAAAGAGCTGAAACAGAGGATAAAAAAACATTGAAGGTGCCAACCCAAAAGTTAATAGACCTCCAAAACACATTTTTTTTTAATAAGGTAAAATGAAATTCTATGCACTTTTTGATTTGTGCCTATTGCTTGGTTTCCTAGGCAAGTACTTCAAGGTACTGACTGCTGAGCTTTGCAGCCCAGTTCAGCAAAACACCATATCACATGCTATAAATTATTCCACTGACTTCAAAGACTGAGTCTTTAATTTCTCTCTAGTCTCTCAAATACTAATTTAATGGGACTTTTTTTTTTATAAGCAGTATTGTATTCACCTTCACCTTGTAGTTTAAAGAAAAAAGGTCAGCAGTTCCCATTTTCCTAGACTGTTCAGTTCATGAATGTACCAAATAATTACTTTTTAAGAATATACATTACCCATACATGGACTTTCTTTGACAGAAAGATTCATATTCCACTTAAAACTTATTTATATATGATACTAGAAGACTGGAAAGAAAACTGGAAGAGAAGATGCAATTGCTGGACAGTCAGAAAAAGGTGAGCTTAACAGAAATGAAGAACAGAGGCTCTATCGAGAGCCATTTAATAGAGAAGGAAATTGTAATTAAACTGCCTAAAGACCATTGTGGTTCATTTTTTGAAACACATATTTAAAAGTTAGATGCTTGACAGTTGGAAAGTAACAGGCCTTTGTTTAATATTTCTGCCATTTCTAAATCCTTCCTGAGCAGCCCTATATACACTATGTATCTTTAGGGTTTTATCCAGTATACTGTGGGATCTTGGTTGGAAAAAAATGGACACTGTTATCAGGAACTGTCCTTGAACCATGGAAAGAGCACAAAGGAAGAAGAACAGTGGAGTAAAGGCAATGCAGCAAGAAGATAAAGCAGAGCAAAGCAGAGAAAAACAGGGGGTGGGGGGACTGGGTGAGTTAGATGACAGCCAATCATGTAGTAGATTTAGGCATGTGAACAGTGTGTGGGCTATAGCATGTATCCAATCATTATTGTTGTTGGTGTGCATGATCAATGAAGCTTGCTCTATATAACCAAGGGATGTACTGGTAATAAAGGTCTTCGCTTTATTACTTCCGTGGAGTTGCCAAAGTCCATTCTCCCCGCCCTGGTATGCTAATCCACCTTTTGCCTCTTAAAACATATTTCATTGTGTTCACACACAGCATGCATCCTGTCTCAGTTGCCCCAATCCCCTACTGCCATCCTTTTACTACCCTCTTTCCTTCCCACTTACTTGCTTCTCTGTCAGGGAGGGATGCTTTGCCTAGGCTGGAGACTGATCATTGGTCTTGCTTCCATACTAGACTCCATCTTCATTTCAAAGTGAACACCATTAAAGCTTTCATGATAAGGCCAGTACTTTGAGGTGCTTAGTGCAAAGATCTCCCTAACTGCATCCTCCCCTTGGCAGACATCACTGACCTGAATGCTACTCAGCCCCTAACACAGCATTATGTCTTTTCCACAGCAAAATGTCAGAGTTGGTTCAATATACTGTCATAAATTGGAAGGTTTAGTTGCTTCCCTTCACTACAGATAGCTTTGCAAGACATTTGAGTTCCTTTCTGCCTCCAGCAAAGAGTAATAAAATCAGGACTCCTCAGGAAGTCAAAGATCCCCGAGGGGCAAGCTTTCTCTCTGTGTCTAAACAAGCAACCCTGTATTGTTTAAAAGACAGGAGTAGATACTGCCTGTATGTGAAGCAGGGCAGCGTCCGGGAGGCTGCACCATCTTGTGTCTGCCCCCATTTGACATGAGTCAGGGCCATGCTCTGGTTTGTCAGTGCTTCCAGAGTCCAGGGAAGCTTAGGAGATCCAGAGCAAAGGACAGGAAAATGAGGCATGCAGCTCACATAGGCTGTGACAGATGCTTGCAGCCTCTTAATTATTTTTTGCTAATGTGAAAAGGTGAAATTATGCCATATTGTGCCTAGTTTTGTCACTGGTTCTTCTCACAGGGAGTTTCCAGTTCAGTGACACTTATAAGGTACGTGCTATATCAGTTCACACTTGTCAGAACTGCTCATCATGATGAAAGAACAGTAAGCCCTCAGGGAATCAAAATCAGGAATCATGCATGCCAGGCTCTGCCTATCAATGCAGATGTGTGCTGGTAACTTGAGGTCAGGAATTAATAGGCACCTATCACAAGTGTAATTATGTCAGTCTCATCTTTCCCAGAAGCTGTTGCCCAGAGCTAGAGATGTCATAAACTCCCTAGAAAAGGGAGATGCAAATGGTAAAATCATTAGACTGAAGGTATTTTGAGGTGGGTTTCTCAAGTCTGAACAGTATCTCAAATTTCCCAGGAGTTTATCTCTTTGGTATTATTTGGGTTTTTAATACTCCCTTTAGTTAGATTACTCTATCTCTGTCTTTGGCTCAACAACTCAACACAATGATAGAAGTTTATTGAGGACAGTGACTAAGTGATATAATATTTCCTATATCAAATATTAAAGCAATATTAAAATAATGCAGAAGAGCATGATCTAATGTTCTAACAATATGAAGAATAAACATCACTTAATGAATGAAAAAGCAAAGATTAAAACACCCACCATTCATTTCTCTTTGAGCAGAAAATATTTAGCAGATGTTTTTCAGTTCCTACAGGAAGATCAGCAAATTTAGTCTTTAGAGAAAGGTGTGGGTGTGCATATGTGTGTATGAACATGTGCTCTGGCCTCACCCGAGTCTTGATTATTTATATGGGAGAGAAAGACATAAACTGAAAAGATAAAGTTGTGAAGAGTTGTACTTCTTTAAATTACACAGGTTTGTATTAAAGGCATTTTAACACTAGTAGGTACTGGGAATTATAAGGAATGCCACTATTATTTTCCATAAGACTGGGAGAGTCAAGGTATTCTGTATGAATCCAGGATTCCCTCATGAATATTTTACATTGTTATTCTCAGACAGGAAAGAGTGAGCAAATATTTATCTAGATTAAGAGTTGCCATAGTTATCAATGTTCAAAAAGTACTTTAAAAGGCTAAACAAATATGCAACTACAAGAGATTGGGATGATTTTTTTTCTGGTATAATCTACCACACCTATAAATTTATTTTTAGTTTCCCATACGTTCTTTTGAAGCAACTGATATGACTCACCATCAGAAACAGGGCATTAGATCAACAAACTATGAATTGGTTCTCACTCATACTATGTCAGTTCCTTTCTTTGAGTGGATTTGAAAACATTAAGGTAAAATTTCCTATTTGGTTGTCATGTGAAACTATGGCCATGTTATCTACCCATGTTCTTCCTCTCTTGGTGGGAAGATAAAATTCATAAGTGATGGTGAGGTATCAAGACAACTGGAAAGATAAAGGTATAGCCACAAACATATCCTGAGGAAAATCAGGTAGATAAAATACCCATTAAATAAAATTTATGAACAAAAATGGAAAGTAAATGTTGGTCAACCTTATCTGAATGATTCACACAAAGTGTCAGTGATATCATCCTTGCCATGAAGCAGTCTAAAAAATGCTAGCAATGAGTAGCCATGGGGTTGATGCGTACTGAGTTAATCTTCAAAGAAGGAGACCCCAAGGAGCTCCACTTGAAACCAGTCCCCTGAAGAGAACAAGTCTTTAACCATGGTCATTTAAACCCCCTCTCTCCAAAACCAAGCTTGGATCCATACTCTTTTTCAAAAGGTGGCAGTATCTGTTAACTGTCAGCTGGTACATTCACATCCACTCAGATAGGATAGAGACAACTCATTGGATCCTTGGGGCATTGTCTCACCATTAATTAATGACATAATCACTCGAAGCAATTACCACAGGCATGTTCACGAGCAGATTTTCCTAGGGAACTGTTCAATAGAAAAACAGTACTTACAGATTTGGGCGTTCCCCAAGTACTGACAGAAGCTTCAAAGATCAGTCTTCAAAGTAGCTATATGTTTGTAATGTGAACAGCAAAACATACATGATCTACACAGGAAACAGTTAAAGTCATAGTATTTAATAATTCAAGGGTACATATCAAGCTCAGAATGATAATTCTTTTTCCAGTTTTAATTGCCTGTTTTAAAGGAAGGTTATAAAGATACAGTGTTTAGCTTTTATGGGCACTCTAATACTGTTTTCCAACACCAAAGTGAATATTTATATAATCCATAGCTAAAATTGAGAAACAAGTTACCAGGAAGTAAGAAAACTCCAGATACATTTATAAAACTTTACTTCTAGAAGCAAATCAAAGAAGTAAATGTAAATATATTTCTTATTAGGCTATAATATTTTAATTGTTCTTTAATAAAAATCTATATCCACTACTTGTTACTACTAACATATAGTTTTGATCAAACTTTATTAACATACTGGAATGTAATTAATTAATTACAGGTATATTCCTTCAAGCATCTGTAAGGAATTGTATTTCTACTCACAGTACAGAGAACTTAGAGGAATGGATCTTGTTAGTTTTCACATATTTATTGTTGTACAGCTTTCTTACACAACATTTACAAGATTATCTTGCTTCAAACTAGGACTTATGTGTAGCAGTTTAGATGTAACTGGAACAACTGAAGAAACCTGGAGTGATGTTAATTTTTTTTTCCTTTATCAGCGTTAACATACCTTTTAAAAAATCAGTTTACTGTTGCATTGGATGTTTTAGTTCTAAAACAAAGCTGTATTGCTAGAGCTGATGGCAACATATGTCTTGACTGTATTTCAAGTTTGATATAGACTTGTATATAAGCTTTCAAGGTGGCATCGAGTTTTCTCCCAGAGTTTTTATCTGTGGGTTCAAAGTAAATTAGGAATAACATGTTGCAACAATCTTTACCTGTGCTTAATGTAGCACAGACAAATACTTTTAAGACACCTTCAAAGTCCTCCAAGAATTTTGGCTTTCTGTGACACCAAAAACATTCATAGGAAACCCTGCCATTTCTCCCAATAAATTAATTTTCAGAAGAAATTACAATCTCTGATTCTTTTTTTCTTATTTGGAAAATATTTTTAGAACTTGTTGAGGATTACCTCTAGCTCTTATGATAAATTCCTTATCTGTTGACTTTTCCTGTCCAGATGACATCTCAGTCTTCACTGGGCTATTCAAATGGAAGTCTGGTACAGATTCATACTATGAACATATTTCATCCCATCTTGCAGTGATGTCAAAAAGCTAGAGGTAAACTACATGCAGACCTGTCTGGAAGTTACTAGCTCCTGGAAGAGGAATGTCCAGAACTGCAAGCACTGAGATGAGGCATGCCGGGAGTCCTTTACCATCCCAGCCTTGCAGGGGACACTCTGTTCCTCTTCTCTTTTCCCTTTCTTGCTCCATGCAGCAGTATGTGAGAATGGGACCAGTGTCCTTGTGATTTGACTCACTGGTGCTTTCTCTCTGAGACACCTCATTCCAGTTACAGGTCCTGCTGGCCAGCCAGATGTGGGACCATCTTTCTTCAGGACTGCCTTCTGCAGAGGACTCCCAGCCCTGCAGCAGCACAGCCAGAGGAGAGGGAGGCATTGTTTGGAGGTGTCAGTGCTCCACTTCTCTCTGTCCACATCACAGACACCATCACCAACAGCTACTGCTTGGCTGAGAGTATCTTTCTGCTGTGTTTCCAAATATCATATCTCAGTTGTACAAAAATAGCAAACACCCTTCCTTCTTCCCCCCAGTAAAAGTTGAGTGGTCTTGGTATAAAGGACAGTAATCTTATCCTAACAGGTCAATGTACTTTCATTTTTTTACACTTACTAAGATACAGACTTGCTCTTTAACACAGACATAAAAAATATTGAGAAACTTCATGTTAAGGACATCTCACCAGCAGACTGATGGAAGGCACAGAAGAGAAGGATTTATCTTCCTGCTACTGAGTGGAATTACCCTGCAGCAGTGAGACTATCATCCATCTTTAGAGCTCTTGCCTCTCACTAACTCTTACTAAAAATGGATTTTTACTGAGAACAGATCTCCTACATCTGTGTTTTTGACCTCAGTGGTCCCTGTGCCATTTAGCAGGCAGTTTCAAAGAGTCCCTCCTACATTGAAACAGTCGGCATGTGCACAAAAGAAAAATTGAGATGAGCAAAATACTTCAATGCTTTTGAAACAATGTTCAGACAGATTTTTCAATTAATGTCTCAAATTAGTCTTGTTCAGATTTCAAGTTACTATTTGCATTTTTTATGCTGTATCCAACAATTATTGACAATGGCTGGGTTCCTTCCTTTCCCCCAAAAAAATTTCATTTCATGCCATGGGCTCACTTCATACGATGAGGTCTAATTTTCTGACATTCAGCTAAGGCATTTTAAGAGTTGTGAGGAACACAGCAGTTATCTACTATGCATTACTCATCTTGAAAAATTCTCAGCTTATATATTGTTGCTCTTAAGTGTTTGTGGGGGTCTTTGATAGCAAAAGGTCGTTATTAATCACAGCTTGCTATGGTCAGATAGAAATCTTAACCATCCACCACAACAAAGGCAGTAAAGTAGAAACAGGACAAGGGTTCATTATGTGCACAAGACAGGGGCAGTTCTTTCTCATATAAAAAAATATTCATCCTACCAGAAGCAAGGGTTTCAGTGTATTTATAATTTTTTTATGAATGTTAATGATATGAGGCAAGCTGACTTAAGTTCCAAATGTTCATTCTTTTTATTAATTAGTTCCATAAAAGTTGTGCCCTTGATCTTTGTGCAATTAGAAAACTCACAAAACTAGCTTTCAAATAACTAATACCACTACCTACAGTCAGCTTTACTTTTCCTTTATTTCTTTCTCTGTACTTTTCTTTCTAGTTACAGATAAAATGCTGTAACCACCACCACAAGGGCTGCTGCAGCAACTGAGAAGCCTACTGCCTTGTGAGATGTGCTTCAGCACATATAGGTGAAGTTTTTTTGCTTTTGTCATCATTTGTAATATGAATAACATGAAAAAAAGTTAAATAACAAAATAGTTGCAAATATTTTCTGTTTGCTGAGGCTAATGAAGGAGAATGTCAACCATTCCCAGTTAAGACTACAGTTTCATCTGTCCCAGTATCCCATATCTTAGAGAGGTTAGTAGCACATCCTGAGGGAGAGTGTGAGAAAAAAATGCCAGTATGAAGTAAGTCTTCACCTAGCAGCATCTTCTGCAATGACAGAGAGTTTAGAAATAGTTTTATTAGAAATAGAGTTTATGTAATTTTAATTACCTGATTTTGCCCACTCTGCTTACTTTTTGAAACATCCGTGAGTGATAATGAGGCCTTTACTGGAGAAGGAATTAGAAAGACAATCCCTGTTAGGGAAAGCATCTACAAGGTTTGCAAACTTTTTGCTATTTTCACACATCTCTGTTTACATATTTGTCATAGTTAGAGGGGCCGGGACCAGTTATCGTTATGTGGTTAGAAGCAAAGCTGTGTATTCTATACTCTCTCTGTCATTACTCAGGGGCTGCTAACAAGTTATCAGTAGCAGTTGCCCAGGACCCATTGTGAGAGGCTCGGTCCAGGGGGAAGGAGCTGAGCGCTGCTCAGCACGTGG
>JANHFX010015301.1:0-18862 GCA_027560015.1 Chloroceryle amazona | reverse complement strand
GCCCTGGGCAGCCTGAGCCAGGCCTGGACAATCCTGGAGGGGAAGAAATTGTTCCTCAGCTCCAACCTAAACCTCCCGTGCACATTCTTATCACATTCAGAGACTCCAGGACACCCCAGGCACTGTTTTACTGCCACGGCTGTACCCCCAGTCCGTGAGGCAGAGCTGTGGTGTGGAGCAGGTGTGTGTACACCTTCTCCTGAAACTGGGACCTCTCAGTCGATGGGAGGAAAAGCAGCAACAAAGTTTTCCCAGCTTCAACTGTCCGTGAGGAACAGCAGCTGCTAAGCTTCATGCGCTGCCTGTTTTCTTCTTCCATCTCCAGACACTTCTGGAGCCTTTGTGGCCTCCTACAGATGTAACTCACGCCCTCTTGTCATTGTACTCAACGCCCCACGCGAGGTGAGAGCTCTTGTCACTTGGGTGCTAAGAGCTGTTGTTATTCCAGTACCTGGAGACAGCTGTTACTTGTGGGTCCCCTGGGTTTTGGTCCCCTGGCTTGTGTCGCAGTGCTCTTGCAGAGTGAAGTTTTAGATGGGTAAAGAAAAGGATGAATAAGCATCGTGGAAGTGCTGTTTCCACATTTGACTTGTTCCTTTTTGCTTTCAGTGGATGCACTAATGATTTGCTCTTTTCAAGGAGGCACTGTCCTTCCTCAGTGGCTGCAAGGAGCTTTTTCTCTCTTTCTTGCCTGTGCTCTTAAAGAGCCCAAATTAGCTATATTTATTTTTTTTTCATTCTAAAAGGAGATTTCCCTTCCCTTGCTGCAATAGAATAGCCTCCAAACTCTTTCTGCTTGGGAAGAATGTTTTTCTTCACTTTTAGCTAAAACTTTGTACATTTATAAAGTGTGTTTCTCTTCTCCAGCCCAGGTACCCTTCCTGTAGCTTTACAAAATTGCAGAATGGTAGGGGTTGGAAGGGACCTCTAAGGATCGAGTCCAACCCCTCTGCCAGAGCAGGATTGCCCAGAGTAGATCCCACAGGAACAGATCCAGGCAGCTTTTGAAAGTCTCCAGAGCAGGAGACTCCACCACCTCCCTGGGCAGCCTGTTCCAGGCTCTGTTACCCTCACAGTGAAGAAGTATTTCCTCATGTCGAGGTTGAACCTCCTGTTTTCCAGTTTATGGCCATTGCCCCATATCCTGTCTCTGGACACTGCTGAGAAGAGCCTGGCCCCATCTTCCTGACACCCACCCTTTAGATATTGATAAGATCCCTCCCAGCCTCCTCTTCTCCGAGCTAACCAGACCCAGCTCTCTCAGCTTTTCCTCATATGGAAGGTGCTCCAGGCCCTTCATCACCTCAGTGGCCCTACACTGGACCCTCTCCAGTAGTTAGGGGTTGCCTGTCATGAGCTTCAAAAGCTCAGTGAAGGAGGAGCTGTCGCCAATTCCAAATTCTCTCATACCAGGAGTATCAAGCTTTTGATGGCAGGGCTCTCTTGAGTCGCTCACATTTGCCTGTAGTTCTTCACTTCTGAAGTTGATGGGACATCCCTATAGTTTTGGTAATACCTGGAGAGTCTTTTCTGTTTAGCATTTACTGCTGACCCTGTAGGCCAAAAACCTACCTGTGATCTAAAGCATTTACCCCTTTTCAGTTCCTCCTCTTGCTGGGACTTGCCTCTCTGCACCTTTCCTGCCTTTCAGAGCTGCTTGGTTTGTCACTAACTATTCAAATCCCGTTGCACAACTTTAGAATCTTGAAAGTTGACATCTCTGTCTGAGCTTATTATCCACTTACTTCCCAGACATGTCTTCGGGGCTAGGTGAGTCCATCTGAGCCATGCCTCAAGTACCACATGGACGGACTTATCTGAGCTTCCTGAACAGTCACTGGAGGATGTCTTGAATTCTGACAGACCAACCTGGCTAGAACATCTTAATTTTCTGTCCAGATAAACTTTGGGAACTGGATATAGAGTTTGAGGGGGTGGAAAAAAAAAAAGCTACAACCACCACCAAGACTGTAATGAAAAATATCAGTGGAGACTTGGGTTGTATTTCTGTATTGCAGTGATTTCTGCTTTAATCTCTTGTTTCAGGAAGTGCTGAGTGTCTGAACTTTCTCAAGTGTGAGGTTTGGGGGGAAAAAAAAGTAATTCAGCCTGCTCTAAGTCTTTAAGGGTACCATGGGGAGAATGTTCCTTAATTATCCTGGTATTGACTTAGAGCTGGTGTTTTCTGCAAGTTTTATCTCCCTTTGGAGGCTGGTCTGGTAATAAACTCGAGTTCTTTTAAGTCCCTTGTGCTTGAATGAAATTTCTTCACTTTTGTGGATAGAGGATCTGTTTCCTGACACAAACCAATGGCTCTCTAGCAGGAGGAAAGTCTGCCTGGATCACTGGGCAGGTTTTTAGTCCTCTGGAGCAGGTTTAGCACACGGACATCTGTGGTTGGTACTTTTCCATGGCTTAATTGCCTGGCTGCTATTGCTGCTTTATCCCCAGTGCCTGATGTTCTGATACGCTGTGGTTTGAGATCTAGAAAAAAAAAAAAAACAAATAAAATATGACCCAGCAGAGGTTCTTAAAGCTTCCTTTGCCAGCTTCACACAGTAGCCTCCTGGCAAAAGTGTCACGTTGAATCATTTCACATGGCTTTTCAAGTGGGGGGGCAAAAAAAAAGGCATTTCTTAGGCAGTTGTTCCGTACCCTGGACTTGGTGTCTTGGATCCTGAGCTGTTGCACTGTGGTGTTTTCCCCCTTCCTCCTGCTTTTTTTCTTTCTTTTCTTTATTTTTTTTTAACTTGTCTATTCAGGAAGTTCAGATGTCCTGTGAAGGAAACCAGCTACTTCAAGATGTATATTTAGTTTTTAATAAAGATGCTTCTAAGACTTGAGTGTGAAGCACTGAGCAAAATTGGCACATACTGGATTGTTCCAAGTGACAATTGCTGCTGTGATAGACTCCTGGAAATCTTGTGGTTCAGAAGTCAGAGATTAATTAAAAGAGTAAATGTTAAATCCTATTTAATACGTTACGTTCAAGCTTGGTAAACGCCTTTGGAAGTGTTTGTGTGGATCTGAAGTTCAGAATCGTAGCTGAATTTGATGAGCTGTTGGGAGAGGAGAGCCCTCAGTCCCAGGGCTCGGGAGTGTTACTAGGAGCAAAGTCACAGACTTCTACCCTGTGACTTCTGGCCTCTGTGACATGGAGTGGTTTGGTACTGGAGGTAATCTGGGGGTTTGGTGTCTTCCTACATAAATTGTTGAATCCCATTTGCATTCTTGATCACAGTTTGGTTGGACTCTGGCTGCTGCCGTTGATGGATGGCTTCAGAATGGCTTGGTAATGCTGAATATTTGGACTGGGTGCACGGCCACCATTTGCCACAGAGGACTAGTCCAAGAGGGCTGTTTGTGGTGCAGTCCCCTTCACTACACAGAACCAATTCCATGTACACTACGTGAGCTTGTACTGTACAGATTATGGGATGGAATGAAGGTTGTTAGACTTTATTTCAAGATGCTGTTTAGCTGGCAAAGCTGTGGGTAGTGATGGAACGCTCAGCTCTGCCCCGTCCCTTTCAAAGGGACTTGTTTGTGAGCCTCTACCAGCCCTGGACACTGTTCTCCTAAACCCACAAACGGAGCAGAGTTGGTTTATCCTGCCTAAATATCTGTTCTGTGGCTGGAATGATGATTGCACCAAATTATAATCATTTGTTTAAATTATAAGTCGAGATTGAAAAAGGAGTGATCACATTAAGTGTTCCTCCCAGCTTCGAGAGGGACTCTTCAGGATGGTCATTTTGCCTGATATGAGGTGTCCTGTAAATGCCTGGTCCTGTGGGAGGTCAGGCTGAACACCTCTTCCTCTTGCTGTCCCTCGCTAAGAGGTGGACTCGAAGGTGAGACACCAGTTCCTTGCTCTCAGGATGCAGACCGGGGCATAGTTTCCCCCAAAGACTGCTTTCCACCTTGCCACTTGGAGTCCTCCTGTCTTAAACTTCAAAACTAGGAGTGAAAAAAAAAAAAATCAAAATATTTATCTTATTTTTATTTTCTTCTGTGGTTCTGTATGCCAGTCACCTCAAAGGCAGCAGCCAGTTTGGTAGTTGTGTATTCTGGAGGTACCCGAACTGGTTACATGGTCATAAAAAGGCAATCCAGATCTCGTGAGGAAAGGTGCAGGAGAGGTTTTTCCAGCGTGTTTTGCATTTTGCTACAGACTGATTTGTCTCGAGAGCAAGTATGGCAGACTTTAATACTACTTATTGAAGATAAAAAATGGATTTTATTTTATTGCGGCTTAATAAAAGTCAAAAACCCCTGCTGCAATAAATAGTAGGCAGTGAGTGATCTTTTGGTTCAGCCCAACTCCCTTTTTTGGAGGCTTCTCTTTAAATCCAGAGAAAAGCAACTAACTGTTGAAGTTTTGGGCTGTGGAGACATGATTGCACGTGCTGTGAAGTGAAGGAAACTTTTCTTGCAGACTTTCCCATGGATTTGGATTGCCTCAAGTAATGAGTGGGTACTAAAGATCAAGGAAACTGATATTGTGGAAATAGCTGGCTTTTGAAGTGGAGGAAAAATCAAGAACATGTTTAACCGTTTTAAGACTTTACTGCATACCTGTAATTGTCCAGTTTTGTGGTCTGGAGAACATGGAGTGTTTCTGGGCTTTCTTATAAGGCAGAGGCTCCATACACGGTTGTTGATTGTTCTAAATTCCCATTGTTTTCTTGGCTTTTCTCCCTTGGTATATGTGTCGTCTGGAATCTGATTTGTAGTTGGTGAGGTAACATACGTGGAGCTCTTAATGGACGCTGAAGGAAAGTCAAGGGTAAGTGTTTGAGAGATTTCTTCTGTGGATTTTCTACATGACAAATGTAACTGTATGGTGGCGTGGAACGAAACGAAGTCAGGAAGGTAGAGAGCGTGTATGCTTAGTGGCTATAACATAGGATTGCTTATAGCTTCTTTTGGGGCGGGGAGGAGGTGGGATGGGGCTTGTAAGCAGCGTTAGGGTGGTCTTCCACTGTGTGCAGTTGGCGTTGGCTGTTCGAACGAGCCAGGGACCCTAGCAGCACGTAGAGTGGTACGGAATATTAACGTAATCCTTGTGGTTTGGAAAACGTCACTGTAGTGGTTTGCTGAATTTGTAAGGCCAGTGTGCAAAAGCAGGTTCTGTAAACTTAACGCTTCCTGTGCCAGTAAAGTCCATTCCTAAACGTAAATGTATATTGCCTTCAGAGGTACCCAAGTCCTTTTAGTCCAGCGACAGTATCTTACGGGGAGAAAATTCGTAGGAGCAACACTTAAGTGTACCGAAGGAGATGGATTTAGGGTGAGAGAATATGGCAAGGGCTTTGCTGTATGACAGAGAAGAACAGGTCACATGAAGTGTGTGGTATTTTTCTTGGAGAATCGGGATCTAGTTCTGTTCATTACCACTTCAGAAGCTACAGTTTAATCCTGTTAATGCCTAAGAAATTATATCTTATGGAATACAAGTATTGAAAGCTTTATTGGGTAAGATTACACGTTTTGGTTTGGCTTTTTTTTTTTTTTGCTATTAGGGCTAACTAATGTGATTTGAGTTTAAAAGAAAAAAAAAAGTTTTGTGTGTTTTGTGCTTTTACTCATTTTATTTCTTCTTTCTTCCCTCCTCTCCTTCCCGTTCCTCGCCTGCGAAATCATCTCGTCAGGGATGCGCGTAAGTTCGCTTCTGAATTTCTAGCAAGAAATAAGGACACTCTTAAAAAATAAGCAACGTTCTTAGATGTCTTGTATCCCCACAGTGTTGTTGAATTCAAGATGGAAGAAAGCATGAAAAAGGCTGCAGAGGTTTTGAACAAGCATAGTCTTGGTGGAAGACCATTGAAAGTGAAAGAAGTAAGACGTGCATCTGTTCTTTCAGTATGTTGAATTTGAAGGTGAAGGGGTAGCTCTTGGTCACGATTTATGGCTGACTCGTTTGCATATAATAACTGACAAAAGGCAGGACTCATCAAATAGGATTAAACAAAAACAACCGTCAACTTTTTTCACGCTTTTTCCTTTCTTTATGCACTGCTGAACTGCACAAACTCAACTCTGAGTTGGAACGTGATTATCTGGACTAAAAGTGTTGTAAAGAATAGGTGCTGACAGTAGCAAGGCAGAAACTGGACGCAGCAAGAGCTTGGCTTTAACTGCAGTTAAATTTCCTTGTGTGGCCATGTGAAGAACAAACCTGCACAAATATTGTGGGTTTTTTCTTCCCTTTTGAGTCTGCATCGTAACAAAAGTTTCCTCCAAACAATTCCATAGAATAAGCTGGTTTCTTAAATACTTCAGCAGTCTGTTGCCAGGTTAATGGCTCTGCTCTTCTCAACCAGTATGACATGCTCAGCTATGCTGTCAGTTAATCCTTAACCACTGACAAGTTTCAAGTTTTATTCCAGCAGCCTGGAACTTGTAGCTGACTTGAAAGGTCAGTTGAATGAAAGTAAAAAGGGACTCCCTTCGGTGGTAGCGCTGACTCTGCTTTAGGGTGTGTGAGCTGTGCTCTTGGCTAAGCAGGCTTCGGGTTGGGGGTGAAAGATGTTTGCAGGAGATAGAGAATGTGTGAGGAGGGTCTGCCCTTGGTAACCCCAGAGCGCTTGGGGAGAAGGATGGAGACAGCAAGTGGCAGCACTTCTCAAATCCAGCAGATTTTGTGAGTTACAAACCCCAGGGGCAGCAGCCTGCTTCTGGCCACAGGCTGTCTTCTGGCACCATCAACCTCTGGCTGCCCTTTAAAGAAAGAAGAGGTGAAATGGAAGGTTAGAAGAACACCTGGAAGTTCTCGAGGACTTGTCTGAGGGGCCTTAGGAAGAAAAGCAACTGAGCGTGGGCTGCGTCCGGGTCAGTTTTCCTGTTAATGATACACCACTAGCACTGGGGGTCAGGCTGCCCTTTTCTATCGATCCCTGGGAAGAGGTGGCTGTCATTTGCCCAGCTCTTCATCAAACTGTTGTCATACTTGACTAGTTTGGCCTCTGACACAGGCAGAACAGAATTGATGCTTGAAATCGGTGAAGAAGCATTTTACCCGTTAGCGACTTTAGCAATGCTTAGCCAGTTGCCCCAGTGTGGCTGGGGAATGAATTCACTGGCCGTGGGCGAGCACTCGTGTCGCGTTGCCAAGCTTTGGTGCGTGTCTCTCCGTGGTGGCTGTCTTGCTGCTGAGGAGCACGAAGGCCTTCAAGCGATGCCATGAAAATTCTGTGGCAGAATAGATCAAGCTCTTTCGCCGTTCGAAAGGCTTTGGTTTGTATGATGAGCCCCTCCTGGCTTTCTAGTGGAGCTAAACTGGTTTTAAGCAACACCTTATTTTAACAGTGAAATAGGGAATTTAAATTGAGAAGTGCCTCGTATTCACTTTAATGTGTTCTCCACCTCAGACTACTCTGATTTTCTGTAGCTGAACCAATCACGTGAAAGCTGCCCTTTCTCCTGGGTTCAAACTGGGCTATTTAGTCTTAAAATTTGGATTGAGATTAAAATCATCTCAAATAACTTTTATTTTTTAAAGCATCCGTATTTCTGACTAATGAATTCTATTTGACATTTCGCTTTCTTCAGCAGTCTTGCAGTGCTGGTGCATTTCACTCGCTGACTACAATGTGATGTTTCCAACCTAAGTTGACATAAGTTCACCTTGTATTGGTGAAGGTGCTGACATTCACTAAGTGACAGCAATTAATCTTATTTCCTTCCTTGAATTCTTCATCCTATGCTCATGTTCTCTCGCATGTCCTAAAGGTTCTGTAGTAATAAGGGGATAGAAAAGGTTGGGTTTTGGGGGGGTTACAAAGTGGTGGTGGTGGGGAAAGCATCGCCCAAATTAATCTTTATATTTTACATACTGTACCTTGTCTTGTAAAGAAGCCCAAGTGCAAGGTAAATTAATTGTTGCATTGTTTCAAAGATGCCAGGAATTAGTTGACCCTTGAAGGGTGCTGGCACGTTGGCTAAAAGAAAATCAATTAGTGGCTGGCGATGCTTTGTGAGGTAGTTGGCTGGAGGTCTGTCGGGAGCAGGCAGCCCTGTAAAAAGGGAAGACCCTTCTGACTGTGGGAGTCCTGCCCCTAATCCCCACGCCATTAGCAGAGCCCAGAGGGAGCTGAGCGTGGCTGTTGTCTCTTGGCAGGATCCCGATGGTGAACATGCCCGCAGAGCGATGCAGAAGGTCATGGCAGCTGCTGGTGGAATGGGTATTGGTCCAGGCCCGGGTGGCCCCGGCATGATCAATATCCCACCCAGTATCCTCAACAATCCCAACATACCCAACGAGATCATTCACGCCCTCCAGGCGGGGAGACTGGGGAGCACGGTCTTTGTTGCAAATGTAAGTGCATTGTAATCTGTGAACAGAACAGCTGGGTCTTAACTGCGTGGATTGGAAGACAAGCCTTAGCCTTTCAGCTCTGTTCTAGTAAAACAAGAGTAGTAACCTAACTCTGTGGCTAGCCTTGTTCAGTCTCTGTGCTAGTGGAGTTGTAAACTAAGATGTATCCTCTTTCTTCGGGTCTCTGCTCGCTTGTCTTTTTGAACAAAGCCAAGAAGGCTGGTTTGGGCTCTGTAGAATTCTTTATGCTGTTTACATTTTATCCCATCTCTGCCCCAACTGTTTCTTAAGATCGCTGATAGCGGGGAAAGGAACCGTAACAATGCAAAAGCTGTTTGTGTGATGTTCTTTGTTTGGTTATTTTTCTAATGGAAGTCTTTCTCCTATTTCTCCTATCATTTGTGTTCCAGCTGGATTACAAGGTTGGCTGGAAGAAGCTGAAGGAAGTGTTCAGCATGGCTGGTGTTGTGGTTCGAGCTGACATACTAGAAGATAAAGATGGCAAAAGTCGTGGGATCGGCACCGTCACTTTTGAGCAAGCTATAGAGGCTGTTCAGGCCATATGTATCCTTGAAGAGTGACAGGGGTGAATAGAAGGCAAATAATAACCACAGCAGGGGGGAAATGTAAATTGGCATAGTACAAGTGAGGATATTGCAGTGTCAGAAAGCCAAACCATTGCAGCAGATGGGGAAAAAAAAAGGTTAGGAAAACGGAAAAAGAAGAAGAAGGTCCCTCTTGGAAGGATTGTTGCTGTTTGCTCAGAATCACTAACAAAGGGAATTCTGTTTTCCATGTGGATTTCTAGCCCAAATAGTACATTTCTGTCTCTAGGGTGTAGCTAATACTAAAATGCAACTTCTGAGAAATTATTTCTCTTTAAATTCCTGTGGTGGAGGTAAGAGGAGAGCAGAGAGTCCATTTGCAGTGTAGGGTGGCTGGACCTGGTATGTTCCTCTTCTCCCTGTATCCTTATGCTGTCCATGTGATGGTTTGATTATATAATTAGATAAATATATAAAAAGCTACAAAAAACAACCCAAACAACAGCCATGTGCAGGTCCTGCTGTGTGCCTTGTCTCAACTTGTGGCTGCGGTGTGGAAAGGAGGAAAATATTTTCCCTTTTTCTCCCCAAAGTTTCTTTTTCTGTTTGAATGTTAATTCCATTCCGCACATCTTAAGCCTTGTGGTTTATACAGATTTCAGGGATTTCCTCATGGCATACTTTGAAATTTGGCTCTCTGTTGATTTGGAAATGCTGAGAGCTTTAGCCATTTAAAATGGAAGGGTTGGGGGGGGAACCCCAACCCCTGCAAGAGCTACTGGTGAAATATTTAAACACCTAGACTGGTTTAAAGTCACATTCAGAATGAATCTTGGTGAACTTTGTCTTAACCAGAAAAGTAATTTTTAATTTGTGTTTTCATTTTAAAAAGCCATTCTTTGAATATTCAGTTATTTGGATTTCAAAGCTTTTTCATTTAGGAGAGAAGGTGGGAAGGTTTTTGATAACCTGGGAGTGATAAGCTTCAGAAATAACCTGGAGAGCAATGATTTTCTGACTCTCTTAGACTTTTCCATGCTTCTAGTGCTTGAAGAATGATCCTTAATGAAACAATAGCCATGTTTAATGGGCAGCTGCTGTTTGACAGGCCAATGCATGTGAAAATGGTAAGTACATTCCAGTTCTTACTGCTTCTGGAGCTGGTAGCTGGGCTCCTGATTTTGGGTGATGTGTACTTTCAAAGTTGGGTCAAAATATTGGAGGGAGGGGGGGTGAAATGGGGGACTTGCCCAATTCCTAGTGATGTCAACTCATGCTGTCAGGGAAGGTTAACTCTGATTGTTTTGCTAAAGACAATGATAAATACAGTGGGGATTGCCCTAGCTCTGCACTTTGGTGGTTGAGGTTAAGAATAATAATTAAAAAAAAGGGCAAGAAATAGTTTTACTTTTCTCACAAGCTTCAATATATTGAATTGTGTTTAGGACGAACGAGCCTTTCCCAAAGGAGACTTCTTTCCTCCAGAGCGACCCCAACAACTCCCTCGTAAGTCTCTCCTCCATGACTGAACATCTTACCTCTTTTGTGTTGCGATTCGGCGACCGGGGCCTGATCCCAGCCCCAGTAAGAATCTGATTCAGAGTTTGTCAAGTTGGGATCCAAATGGTCTGAACAACATCAAAGGGGGGAATAGTAAAGAGCAGCTGCTCAGTCTTGGTTTGTTGGGTTTGTGGTTTGTTTTTCTTGGGTTTTTTTTGATACTACCTTCAGCTCATGGCTAGAAGCTTGTCTTAAAACAGCATCCCATTCACGTTCTCAAGGCTTCCAAATCTCTCGGCTGCAATTCAGAGACTGATGCTTTGTAAAACTACTGCTAATAGTGGGATTTAATGGAAAGCTAATTGGTCAGTAGGGAAAAGTGTGGCTCCTTTCACCTGATGGTATTCTGGGTAGCTGATCTTTTCCCTGTAACTGAAAGGGCTGACTTGAGGACATGAGAATCTTCCAGATTCTGAAGCAGATCTTATCAATATCTAAAGGGAGGAGATAGAGGGGACCAGGCTCTTCTCAGTGCTGCCCAGTACCAGGGCAAGAGGCAGTAAACACAAACTGAAACATGGGAGCCTCCCCTTGAACATAAGGACATCTCGGGTTGCCCAGACAGCCTGGGTAGTCTCCATCCTTGGAGATACTCAAAAGCCCTGTGGATGTGATCCTGGGTAACCAGCTCTAGGTGACTGTCTGAGCTGGTGGGGTTGGAGCAGATGATCTCCAGAGGTCCTTTCTAACCTCAGCCATCCTGTGGTAAGATACTAAAAGGATTGAACAAGAGGAGTCTGAGCTGGAAGGACACAGGCTTAATTTGTTCAATTATAGCAAAAATGTAAAGTGTGGCTGTTAATGGAATTCTGTTAATTCAGCCAGTTGCTATTTTTTTTTCTTTAGGCACGGGAACCAAACTCGTGTGCTGAACAATCACAATTTTAGTGATCATCAGTCAATCCATCCCTTAATTAGTTCACTTTTCTGTGTATCTGTCAAGCCTTATTCATCCGCAGTGTTATTGATGGGGTTTGTTGCTGCCTTGACTTTCTGTACCATTAATGCCTCGTTTTCAAGAGGAAATTCTGGGGTTCCAGTTTAATCTTCTTGGTACAAAACTCGACAGATACCAAAGGGAGCTTGTTTGTTGGCCTTTACTGGGGCAGGGAATGGGATATGTTGGGTTGTTTTAAAACAAGCTTCAGTGCTTCCTGTGTTTGATGCTGAGCTGTAAACGAGGAAGTCCTCTTCTCGTAGGCAAAAAAGAAAATGCTGTGAAGCTGCTGTTTGATTCAAGTGCAAGCAGAGAACTCTTCCTTCCTGATTAAAGACAACCCGAGGGCTTGCTTTTTTTTTTTCTTTTCTTCTTTCTTTGGACTGGGGAATCCTTATTTTGGTAGAGGAAGAATTCAAAATGATGGCTGGGGATGATGTGTTTTGTTTGCTCAGAGAAGAGGCTGGCTGTGTGCTCTGAATTCTATAGGTGGCTATCAGAACGATAGGTTGAACTTTGTGGTTAAATTCTTACCTACAAGGTAAGAACAACCTTGGCAAAGGTGGAAATAAACCCTTTGTCAGTTGAGGGTGATACAGTGCAAAGGTTAGAAGATCTCAATACTAAATTGCCCACTTGATTCTCCTTAGATTGAGGAGTTGCACAAAATAAGCAGTGTTCTAGCCAGTTATTTTTCAGGAGTCAGCTTAAAACCAACCAAACAAGTTTTCTCAGTAGTAAGATGGAAAACAGATCAAATAAGAAAAAAAAAAATTAAAAAAATCACTTGAGAGAGTTTTGAGACTATTTCAAGACACATCTACTCTGGATTTAATTGACACTTTCATGCTTTAAGTACACACCCCACAGTGGGAACACAGCAAGCTTTTTGGAGAATGGAAGTCAATTACTTAAGAATAAAACTTGCTGTTTTGTCAAACTATGGAAAGAAGGCTTTTTTGATATCTGAATATTTTCTTCAGATGGTCTTGGTGGTATTGGCATGGGATTAGGACCTGGAGGTCAACCTATTGATGCAAATCATTTAAACAAAGGCATGGGAATGGGCAACATGGGACCTGGAGGTAAGAAGATTACTCCTATGCTTTTGTTTCATGAGAGCTTAAAGCTGTGTAGAAGGTAGCTAGCTTTGTTTTGCCTACACAAAAAGTTGAAGTGTCTTAGGAGTGTTAAAGCCAAATGAGTTTTCGTTGAGCTAAGTAATGAGCTTGATAATGGAAACTTGAATTTAACCGACTGCTCCATTTTTATTTTTTTTCACTGTGGTCAAGGCACAGCTCTCATTTTCTGACTCTTGAGCATGAGCAGCAGACACTGCAAATAGACATTAAACTTTGAAAACCATCTGTCACTTTTAACACCTATTAGTGGGCTTGCAAATCTTTGTTTAGGATATGTTGAAATAGCACAAGTTTTAAAGAGCCACCTAAAAAGTAGCACACATTCAGCTTTCAATTTCTAAATGCCAATGGGTTTCTCCCCTTTGCTGCTTTATTTTTAATTTTTTTTTTTTTCTGAGAAGGAATGTTGTGGTCTACTCAGAGTTATCCCATGTAAGCTCTTTGGTCCATACCATGGACATGTTGTATGGTCTCTCGTTTCTACGGCCAGGCTACTGACTGAACTTTTGTAGAGTTAACGTCTGCTATATAAAGCTTTCTCTTTTATTTTGAGGAATGGGAATGGAAGGCATGGGCTTTGGAATGAATAAAATGGGAGGTAAGCTGTGTTTTTTTTTTTGATGTGTCTATAGCTTGGGCTTTCTGAAAGTCATGTGAACTTGGCCGTGTACGTCTAGCAGGTGTTTGTGCTCTTTGAAGTAGTCACCACTTCAGTACTAACTAAACTTTCTTTTAACTAAACTGCTTTCAGTGGTACTAAAGCTTCTGCAGGTTTATGGGGAGGGGTTCTCACCTCAGATGAATCGTGACCGATGTTTTTGTCACGTGCCCTTGGTGAGGTGATAGGAAAGAACCAAACTGACCAAATTTGGGGTTGTCAGTCTGTGTTGCAGAGTTGTCTTGGCGCCTGTGGCAACGTTCTGTGAAAGCAGCTCATGTGGGTGAAGTGTGGTGTTAAGTTGAAATGTGTTGCTAAAGAATCCCTGCCAAAAAAATCTCTCTTTCAGGAATGGAAGGTCCTTTTGGTGGCATGGAGAACATCGGTCGCTTCCCGGCTGGGATGAACATGGGCCGGATGAGTGGTAGGCACTAGGGGGTTTATTTTATTTTTTTTGTGTGGATCCAGCTCCTGACTCGTGTTCTCCAGAAGTGTAGCACTGGAGAGACTCTCTAGACTGGTTGTTCTCCTCTTCTTACTGGAGAAACTAAAAGCTTACAGCTGGTGTGGTGTCCACAAGTCACTCATGGCCTCTGAGCTGCAGAAAAGAGGGGATTCCTTGAGGTTGTCTTCAAGGGCTAGTTTAGAAAGAGAGAAACTGTGCTCTGGAAAAGCCTTTGTGGTGAACAGACAAAGTGGCTGCTTTGTCCATACTGAGTCCTGTTTTTCCTTGGGGTTTCTTAATCTCAAGAAGACAGGATAAAATGAGCAGGAGAACGTGATAAAAATCTTGCCTTGCTGTTAATCTTTCAAAATGATGCCTGTATAAAAATGTTCTCTGGAGTCCTTGAGACTGAAATCAAACTGAATCTTTTTCAGAGATGGATCGTGCCATGGGTGGAGGATTTGAAAGAGAATTTGGAAGAAATGAGATGGGAATGTCTCGTAGTTTTGGAGAGACCTTGGAGAGAGGAATAGGTAAGTACACTAAGCCAAGCACTTCTGCTTTTCATGCCCCAACTGTACATAAAATCACGTTGGGTTTGTTAAAAGAAACCAGGCTGTATTTAAAAGGTATTTGCTGTAGGAGTTTGGTTTTGCTCAAACTCCTGAGAGGCTGTGCAGTGCAATTACAGACGTGAAAGGATCCAGTCTCGACACACTGCCCTCTGTCACAACTTTACACTAAATTTCCATGAAGGTTCTTCATGATAACAGAATCATTAAAGCTGGAAAAGAGCTCCACGATCATCAAGTCCAACCATCTACCCAACATTATCATGACCCCTAAGCCATGCCCTGAAGTGCCACATCTACACCTTGGTCTTTAACACCTCCAGGGATGGTGACTTAAAACTGAATGACTCGTGACCCAAAACTAAAACAGCACCAAGTGTAGCCTGGAGACTAAACAGCAAGGAGGAAAAAGATGGTGGAACTTTAAATTTCCTTC
This sequence comes from Chloroceryle amazona, assembly GCA_027560015.1. Taxonomy (NCBI): domain Eukaryota; kingdom Metazoa; phylum Chordata; class Aves; order Coraciiformes; family Cerylidae; genus Chloroceryle; species Chloroceryle amazona. Next base: position 4,247 of record JANHFX010015301.1, on the reverse strand, counting down.
CTTTTCTCCCAGATGTTTTAAGAATCTGATGGAGCCTTTCACATCAGCTGCCTGAAGAGGCAGCCTTGCTGTGCAGCTCATGTGGGACTAAAGCCAGTGGTCTGGTGGCCTTTTGAACCCCTGAGGGAAAAAGATGACTATTGAGACAGCAAATAACTCAGTGTCACAAATACCTTGAGCCAAGCAAGGCTCAAGCAGAGCTGTAGAGCTCTGAGATGGCAAATCACACTGCATGGAAAGATCCAGAACTCAAAACACTTTTAGTATCTTCTGGGAGCATCTGTTCCCTGTGAGCACAGCTCAATTGAGCCACTTCCCCAGATTGCTCTGTCACTGCTGTGCTCTGTTAATTTGATAGAAGTTCAATTCAATTGGAAAGGAAGTGAACTGCAGTAGACTGCAGGTGCAACTCAGATAACTATAAAATTGGATTTTATATGCAAGAAAAAAATATTAAAAAAATGAAATATCCTTACATGAAAATTAAAGTTGCAAAGCAAATAGAGCCTTCAGAAAACTCAAAGCACTTAAAGCAGCAATTCAGTTATGGGTACTCACTGCTGCTTGGGATTTTAAATATAATGCAATAAAGAATTTTGAAGGAGATAATTTTGAAATAAATAAGCAATATTCTGCATTAAAACATTCTGGGAAAAGATAAATGGAAGACTAGAAAAATAAAAGGTATTTTTAGCCCGTTGGTTTTGCTGGCAGTTGTCCATTTGTGAGGTGGTACTGGTAAGATATTTAATTACTTTTAGTGAAAACAAAATCCTGCCCCTTCCCACTGCCTGTGTAACATCATCCCAGCAAATTGCCCAATGACTGGAAATCCTGGGGCTGTTTCAGCAATGAAATACTCAAACCTGCAGAATGTTGGGAACAGAGCTGGATCCCAGTATCTCTAAGTAGGCAGATCTCCCCACCACCCCCAGTTTAGGGTTAATTTATTTGCTTCATGACAAAACCACAGTGTGTAATAACCAGGGGTTGGCTTTGCTTGCCCAGGATTCTCCCTTTACTGGGAGACTCTAAACCATGCACAGCACTGCTGGCTTTCAGCTGAAGAAATCTAAATATTTCTTGCTGGTTTTTTTCCTTAATTAAAAAAAAAAAGGGGGTAATTTGTGCATACAAGCACAAACATCACAATCCAAAGCTATTTGGTGTTATTTAAGGGACCACTGAAGCTCAAAAGCCCAAAGCAGGGTGAGTGTTTGTAAATGTGGTTGCTTCAGTTTTCTCGAGCGTAGGCTCATCTCTTGTTCCTCTTTGTTAAATATTTAAACACAATTTAAGCGTGTGCTTGCTTCAAGGTTTTATTTCCCCTCAAATAGGACTTGACTCAACAAGATGTATTTTTAAGTGCTGCAGCACTGAACTTGCTTTGGTAGATAAACTAAAACACCTTCATACCCCAGCAGAAAAGGCCTAAACTCCAGGGAGGAGGGATCCTTTTCCTGCAGGAACTCAGGGGTGGGGGTTTGGAACTAGATGATCTTTAAGGTCTTTTCCAACCCAAACCATTCCATGGCTCTGCAGCAGAGTCAGGACAGCTTGGTCAAGGGATTTCCATGGTAGATGGAGTAGTGCCCTCCTTGGTTTATGGCACAGGCTGTTGTCTTGTATTGCTTTCCACACACCAAGGCCCGGCGTGCTTTGTGACTTCCCAACTTTCATTCTGCTGTGGTTCTTGTGTGGAATGTGCTTCCTTCTTGGAGCTCTGCAATAAGAGGGCTCTTGCTTCTGAGGAAGCTTTTCTTGCAAATGTCTCTCCCTGGCTCTGCAGCAGCGACCTCTGAGTTGCATGGCAAGGAGGCTGTGATTTCATCCCTCAATCTGGGCTGTCAGTTTGGTTACTGAATTACTGCTCTTGCTGCATAATCCCCAGTGCACTGCCTGGGACAGCTAAGATTCCATTTGCAAAATACTCCTTTGGCCACCTGATCTTCTCCATCCAGCATGTGCCTTAAAAAAAAACCAAACAACAAAATATTAGAGAAAAAGTTTTGAAGACTTTTTTTGGAGCGTACAGATGTTAAGTGATAGGATAAACTTTCCTCCATCCCAGCTGTGGTCCAGTGAGGTGACTCCCCCCCTAAATCACGTGTTGCAGTCATGATGGTCTGTGTCATCAACAACAGGACCCAAATTTTCATCTGAAATAAAACTTTTGCTTGTATTCTGCAGCAAGAGAACCCACGGCATGCAGCCATCTCTGAATGTGATAAAGCTGAAAGCTTTTCAGTAATGTGAACGTGCTTTGGGAGGGGTGTGGGGTGTGTGTGTCTTTTCTTTCTGTCCCCATGTGATAACTGATCATCTGTGTGTTGTGTTCCAGGTGGTGGAAATGCCAGCATTCCTGGGATTGAGAGGATGGCACCTGGCATTGATCGTATGGGCTCGGGAATAGAAAGAATACCTTCTGGGATGGGGCACGGGATGGAGAGAGTAGGGTCAGAAATAGACAGGATGGGTCTCGTTTTGGATCGCATGAGCTCCAACGTGGAGCGAATGGGTTCAGGAATTGACCGGATGGCCCCTCTGGGGATCGATCACATCGCTCCGAACATCGAGAGGATGGGCCCAGCTATTGAGAGGATGGGCTCAGGTATAGAGAGGATGGGCTCTGGCATAGGCTTTGGTATCGAGAGGATGGGGGCTGCCATTGACCGCGTCGGCACCACCATGGACAGGATGGGGTCAGGCGTAGAACGTATGGGCTCTGGCATGGATAGAATGGGAATAGGCATGGAGCGGATGGTCCCTGCTGGAATGGGAACTGGAATGGGTCAGGTGATAGAGAGGATGCCAGCTGGCTTGGATCGTATAGGTGCCACTCCTATGGAAAGAATAGGGATAGATCGTATGGGGCCTGCTAGCATGGAGAGGATGGGCTTGGAGCGCATCGGAGCCACTAATATGGAAAGAATGGGCCCTGCTATGGGGCAGGGCATGGGAGCAGGCATAGATCGGATGGGACTTGCAATGGGAAGCAATTTTGAAAGAACAATGGACATGGAACGTGGAAACTTTGCAGGCAACTTTGCAGGCTCCCTTGGAGGAACTGGAGGACCTGCAGCTGGGGTGGCCAGAAAAGCCTGTCAGATATTTGTGAGAAATGTGAGTAGCCTTCTTCTTACCTCCCCTTCCCAGCTCGCGTTGGTCCTGACACGTTGATCTTACCCGTGCTTGGTTGGGTCCAAATGTCTCGTACGGGGTCAGATTTTGTGCGTTGAAGCCCTAAGAGGGGAGGAGCTGCCTCTGTAAGTGAAGGTGCTGAACAGTGGCTGGCCCAGGCTGGAGAAGGTGTTTTGAGGAGCTGGCAGAGCATGCGGGTTGGCCAACAGCTCCTCACTAATGCTCTGCTCTTCTCTTTTCACAGCTGCCTTTTGATTTTACATGGAAAATGCTGAAAGATAAATTTAATGAGTGTGGTAAGTTTACTTTTATCACTGCTAATTACCGAGACTTTAATGTGAATTAAACTCCCGGCTCTGTGTCCCTGACATCAGTATCTCCACTAAAATGTCCTGCAGACTTGCTAGGTTTTTAACAGTGATGAGTGGGAGGGGTGTTCACCATCCCTGGCTGTGCCAGCAGCAGTTCTGTGGGGGGAAGAGATCAAAGCCTGGCCATCCGATAACCCCCCCGAGCTGCTTCTAAACCTTTGTGACCTTCTCCTCCTCGGGGGCTGGGTTTCTGGGGCTGATAGCCCTGGGGTAGTTGCAGAGAGAGATAAGGGAAGTCCTGAACTGCTGGAAGGCACCTGCATTCCCTGGGAAGTTCCATCAAATGAACATAGCTGTCTGGGAAAACTGGATTGAGAGAAAAGAAATTGTGAGTTCAGCTCCTGACTGAGGTGGAGCTGACCAGCCCTGGGCAGTTCTTTCATGGCAGCGGGGGCTGTGCCCAGACCTCACTCCCCAGTAACTTTTGCTGCTCATTTGGTGGCAAAACCCAAGTCCCAGTCTCGCCAGTTGTGAAGCGTGTGCTGGCAGGTTGGGCAGGGCTCTTCACCCTGGGCTTTGCTCCATTTCTCTACATCTGATGCTGCTGCTTGAGTGGGAATTGAGAGAGCTGGTTTCAGTAGATTCATCTCTCAAACTGAGAATGTTCTTTTGGAGATTCAGACTGGTTTGAGTTGGGAGGGACCTTTCAGGGTCATTTAGCAGGGGCATCTGCAACCAGAGCAGGGTGCTCAGAGCCCCGGCCACCTCCCCTGGGATGGTGCCAGGGATGGGGCA
>JANHFX010015300.1:13541-37155 GCA_027560015.1 Chloroceryle amazona | reverse complement strand
CCTTGGACTCTCTCTACTATTTCCCTGTCTTTCTTGAACTGAGGAGCCAGAATTGGACACAATACTCCAGATGTGGTATCACTAGGGTAGAGTAGATGGGGAGGAGAACCTCCCTTGACCTGCTGGGCACACTCTGCTTAATGCACCATTGGCCTTCTTGTCCTCAAGAGCACATTGCTGTCCCATGGGTGACTTACTGCCCCCCAGGACTCCGAGGTCCTTCTCTGTGGAGCTGTTTTCCATCAGGTCTACCCCTAACCTGTACTGCTACATGGTATTACTCCTCCACAGGTGTAGGACTATGCACATATCCTTGTTGAATTTCACGATGATTTCCCCCTTTGCCCAGGTCTCCATCTTGTCCAGGTCTTGCTGAATGACAGCACAGACTTCTGGTGTAACAGGTACTCCTCCAAGTCTAGTATCATCATCAAGCTTGCTGAGGGTACACTATATCCCTTCATCCAGGTCACTGATGAAGAAGTTGCATAAGAGTTGACCCAGCACTGACCCTCAGGGATCACTCTTAGTCATAGGTCTCTGGTAATATTTTGTTAATTAATCTGTAAAACTCTGATAATCTGATAAGATTCAAGATCTCAGACAATGGCCTTTGGTTTGTAGATATGTTCCTTGCTTGAACCAGTATTTGACTGGTGTTCAGGCTTCTAAATTTCACAAACTCACTGAGTCCTTAGAGGTATCTTAAATTTCAACTGCTAAATTCAATTTCAGTTCCAATTGCAGGTCAGCACTGTGGGTTGTGACACTTTTACCATTTCAGTAATGTCTCTCCTGTGCTTTTCCTGGTATTCCTCCTTTCTCCTCTCCTTAGATGGGTCTTGTTGGAGAAGATGAGGAAATTGCTTTGTGCAAATGTGGAAGAAAATTTGTCTTGAGAATGGTGGAAACATCTTGGGTCAATGAATTTTTAAAGTAGGAGGAAGAAAAGAGAAGTAGAAAAGGGTCTTGAAGACGGATGTTATCCTGAGGTCAGAAACCACTGTGGGTGGACAGTATATTCAAGGAGGGCAATTATTGTCATTGAAGAAAACGGTGAACCTTCAGTGACAGATGAATTCACTATACCTAGATTTAGAACATGCAAAATGCAGTATGAAGTAAGACACATGGAAAGGTCAGGTACTAACCGTCTCCATACAGTACCCGTGATTTTAAACTTTAATGCCTTGGTGCCTCAGTTTCTCACTATGTAGGACATTCAATAAAAACACTGAAGAGTTTTAAAATGAAATTTATTCTATCCATGCACTGAAAAGGAAGGCAATTTAAAAAAAAAAGCCACACTCTTTAAAAGTAAGAAAGAGTGGGTTTTTTGTGTGTGTGTTTGTTTCAGATTAATATGGTTTATGAAAATAAAGATCTTTTAACTTTATTATTAAACTAAGTTTTTAATATAACGTTTGGGTTATTTTTTTAATTCTCTGGGAGAAAAATATCTGAGTTAAAAATACACTTCTGTCCTTCACAGAAGTATTTAATTATATAAAAGACTCCAGTTCTCAGTTCTACTCATATATGCTGCCTGTTTTCCTTAGAGTCATGTGAGAGGAGCTAGAAATAAAACCTAAGTCTGTGAAGCTTTTCTATTACAAGCCAGAAAGCTGCCAGCACGGTGCTTCTTGATGCAACGAGAGTGGTGTTTTTTTCTGAGATGAACATTTGCAGCATCTAAACTCACTTCCCCAAGCAACCATCAGATGGTAGCAATGCTTGTTTGCTATCTACCATGGACTAGATTCAAACTGGAATGCAGAAATCAAGGCTGTTATCGCCAGTCCCTGCAGCCACCCAGTTGCCTTTCGAGAGTGTGCTGATATTAGCATTTCGGAGGACACAAAAGCCGCAGATCTGAATGTTAATGCTGAGGTAGACACTATGTAAAGCAATCTGATCTTATATGCACAGAGTTGTAGCCAATAGCCACATGCATGAGGGAACAGATGAAACCCAAGGGAAATGCAGATGTCCTGTCCCTGGTTTTGTTCTCTGGATTTTGGTTTGCTGCAAAGAGGGACTCTAAGGGATGCGGAAATAAAAGTAGTGAGAAAATTAACTTGGGACCTTGAAACTAACTATAGTAGAGACTAGGAGGGAAATCGATCCAATGTCACAGAAGGGTGATAGAGCGGACTCCTGTACCATGTAGGAGTCCTTGGTGACATGATAAAAAGCTTTCTTATTGAAGGCCTGTCCTAAGGTCACTGAAAATAGCCCTCTACTATGGATACTGTTAGTTGAGCATCATCATCAAAGCTGAGGACAGGTTTCAATGCCCCTGATTTTAAATGTGAAACAGACATCTAAGACTGACTTCCCATCTCTGTTCCCTGTACAGTCCATGGGGAGACAGAGACCTAAAGAGAGAGAAAAAGCTTTGCCCTGGCTTAGGTTCCTGACTTGAGATGTGACAAAGCAGCCTCTGAAGCTAGCTTTTTCTCTCTACTAATCAGAAATGGATCTTGTTTGACTTGCTTAGGTTTTGGCCTTATTTTTTAGTGAATAAGGTGATATAAATCAATACTTGTGAATGCAACTGAAAGGCACATTTCTCAACCATTGTTCTGCTTTCCCATCCTAGCCAAAAAAAAATAACTTTACAAAATCTATGTATATGACACGCAGTCACAAATGTCTGTAATGCAGTCACAAATGTCTGTAACCATAATATTCAGTTTATTAACAATTTAAAATTAATTAATTCCTTTCTAGTTGCTTAAATTACTGAGTTTCTCCTGAGATAGCAGTGCTCTTGGGACTTTCATTGGGAGTTAGAATGAATGTTTGTTAACGAGTACTATTTTTGCCAAAAAGGCAACATTTTTTTGATAGAAGGTCATGTCCAGGGTATACCTTCAAATGTCCTGTTGCTGCTGTGAGATATATGGTCCAGAGCTTCCTTTATGGGTTCATCTTGTTTTGTAGATTGGTGTTCACGCGGTGTCTTCTTTTGGAAAATGTCTCTTTTATTTCCTCTCCAGTCCCTGTCCCCTTTATCTGCAAACTTCTCCTGCTCAGTCTTCCTAACATGGCAGCTTCACAAAAACACAGGATGGATGTTTGGGGCATCTTTACGTTTGAGACAACTAATTCCCATCAGTAAATTACTAAACTGTAGCTACTGTCAGATTTTATGAAGGCAAGTGTACAATATTTAGGAAAAATAAATTTGGCATGCCTGATTACCTGTTTAGCCATATTGTCTCCTAGTAAGTTCTTAGGGAAGTAAGAGTAATATTCTAGAACAAGTATATTTTTTTTTTTCCCTGTCAGCATTATCAGCATTATCAGACCTATATCGGCTTTGCTCCAGAGAGCCTTTTCTATTTTTCTTTTTTTTTTTTTTTTTTCCCCTGAGTCACTGACATTGGACTTTTTTGACTTGGACTGGGCTTTTATTTTTGGCATGTATAACAAGTCTTGACAACTCTTTAAATGTCAATTTATAATTGTATAGCTTTCTTTTTTTTTAGACATAGATATACAGGTCTTTGAGGTTTTTCTTAGATTTTTCAGTTCTTAACTGGCTTTATCAGACCCTCAGGAGAATTAGTTATATGTTGGGGTGCAGCTATGAACTGAGGTAAATGGAAAGCAGTCTAGACTGGTTGCTCTTATCCTACATGCCTGTCACCAGGCACCTCAGTCACCTTGGTCACCATGTCTCCTCAGCACTGAGATATTGTTTTGAACCTCCCCAGATATGCAGGTTCTCTTTCTGAGTTGATGCTTTAGCAAGAACAGTATGAATGTTGTTAGTCATTTTTTTCGTGCTAAATCAAAGAACAAGTTCAGAGAAAACCTTTACATTGTGATTCTTTGCACATCCAGTGGATGTTCTAATGAGAGGGACTAATGTTCTAATGAGTTTTAGCTGTCTGTGAAGTTTGGCTTTAGCTTGCAAATCACATCAAAACAACAAAACAAAAAGTATTTTCAGCACAGTGGTGGGAGGCCATGAGATGGTTACCTGTGGTTTATGGTCAAGATGGAGAGTAACTGTATCTTATAAATAAGTACATGGTTTTTTTGCTAGATCTATATGCAAAGACTAAATCCTTATTCTCCACTTAAGTGTATCACTGTGATGAGTCCTGTGCTGCTCACCTTTAGTTTTCACCATGCTGCTGTAAAAGATCATTAATGATGCCCTCCCTGAACAATCACATTTTACACTTACTGTAATAACATCTTATGTCTGAGACCTTTTAAAGAGATATGTTATGTCTGCGGTTCTTATTAAGATTTACATCACATTTGCATCCAGTAGTATCTCTGCCAGTCACTGGTTTGGATAGTTAGACTGTTTAACTGATACTTAGACTGATGTTAGACTGTAGCTACTTTTTTTTTTGTATCAGTCATCTGTGTATTTTCCCTTTCTTTTGCAACAGAATGACTAGTGTTGACTTACGTGATTCACTTAAACACCATGTTGAATCAAATTATATATTTGAGTTTTTTGTTCATGGTCTTTTGGGGCTGCCCAAAACCTTTAGTTACGCTGTTCTAGTGTCCCATCCCAGAGCTATCACAGCAAATATGCAGACCTCTCTAATGTCCAGAGTGTGGCTTGTTTGTTCTGAGCTGGGTCAAGTGTTAGAGACAATCCAAGTGTCAGAGTGCAGGAATGATGCCTCCAAAAAGGTATCTTGAATATGCAGAAATGTATGGCATTTCTTGTAGATGCACATGCCAAAGTTCTAACTTCTCAAGAAGAAAATATTTAGCATTGACGCTAAACTCTGTTATTTTTCTCTTTTAGGATGGTAGGAGAAAATTTCTTTGTGCCTCTCTGTTCAGCTTGGGAGCATCTATAAACAAGAAACATTTCATTCTTCCCAGTATCCCTATTTAGCCCTTTATTCACTCAAGCAGTCTCATGGCAATAAGGTGCCTCAATTTATAAGCTGAGGCAACAATAATGTCTCAACCTCTTAGCCTGTTCTTTAACAAAAAGCTGTTTCCTGAGAGCTATAGTGATCGTGAAGCTCTTCTATGTCCTGAGAATTTCTTTGTTCCTTCATGCATTTCCAAAGCTGTTTCAGTCCCCCACTTTTGTGCTGCTTACACTTTCTTGATGGCTTTAAAATCTTGTTGAATTTTAAGCCTGATAATGGGTGGGCTTTTTTTTTTTTTTTTTTTTTTCCTGGTGATATGATGATTGTCACGTATCAGGGATTTCTGCTAAATGACAAATATTTTGCTCTGTGTCTTCATACAAAGCAGAAAATTTTGAAGAAAGGATGAAGCAATACTTGCTTTTTAGTGTCTTTTTTTTTCTTCTATTTTTTTCCTTCTGCTCGGTTGCTGCAAATGCTTACATGGTAAAAAATACCAAGTGTAGTTCACACTGGTAAATATCAATAATGAGAAGTAAGAACCTCACAAGTCCTGCTGGTTAAACACACATATAAGCCCATGTTAATTCCTCCCTCTCAGTAGTATAGAAATTCAGAAAGACTAATTTTTATATATACAGTTTGCAAACTTAGGTATGGCCATGTGGCCTTCCTGTATAGCCTGAAGCTGGAGAGTTTCTCTCCATGAATGCTTCACCTGGCTGAAACACTTATGGCTGATTCAATTTTGATCTTGCCACCACAATCAAAGGAAAGGAAGTGGGTATATATGATGCTGGTGCTTATGATTCATGCTACGTTTCTCCTCTTGTGGCAGTTACAGGGACTATGTATGACATGATATTGTTTTGAAAAGCCCAGATGTATCTCTGAGCATGAGATGTTGTGAGTCTGAGCAATTTTGAGAAAATGGTATTCTTTTGACTAGAAACAATAACACCAGCTGATATATATAGGCCTCTATTTTAGCCATTTTTAAAATGTTTTTGTTAGAGTGATAACTAATATTTCCTGATGGAAAACAAAATACATTGGATAAAACAGTGAAAATTTAAATCAAAGGCATCTGTGTTTACTGAATGACAGCATTCATTAGTAGGAAAAACACTAGAAATTTGGAAGCTCCTGGATTTTAATGTCTAAAGTTTAAATGCCAAGCATGGATGTGATATTTTTCTGAATCTGTGGAATTCAGACACTTAAAAAAAAAAAGAAAAAAAACCCTGGGGAAAAAGATTTCTAAAACTTTCTAGTGTCTGTGTTAAGAGTCTCTTTCAACCTTCATTCAGTTATCCAATGTATATGGGAGAACGTTCCATGGTATAAGTAGCAGGTCTATTCATGTGGGAAGAGAAAGCTTTCTTCTTTGAGATAATGCACTTGTCCAAAAAGAGGTTTCAGATAATGTACTTGTCCAAAAAGATCTGTGAGAAATTTAAAAACATGATTCCTGGTTTGAAGAAGTTAAGTTATTCAGATTTTTAAAATTTTATTGTTTTTTTCATTTAATAATAGAAAGACTATAATGTAGGAACTAAAAGCTTATGAAAATGACAAGCATCTGTTTCTCTTACAATTTAGAAACATCCAGAAGATTCCCCCTTGAGTACAATAACTCACCTGTGTGCCAAGAAAGACAGGGAGACATCACGTTCTTTTTACTGTTGTGGAGACTTATCCCCAGTTTCAAAAGTTAATGTATTTGGAGGGAGAAAATGAAAAGGGAAGTCTTAAGGAGGAATAATAGAAAATATGATGTTCAAAGAATATTCACTAGTATGTGTCAAACAAAAGCAGTTTGTTATCAGTTCCGAAAGCCTGTGGGTTATAGAGTCAGATTTTTCCATCATATTGCACATACTTGATTTTAACCCACGAAGATTCTCAGATGCCTTGGACTGTTTCTGTGGCAAACACAAGCAAACCTAAATAGCTGCTCTATTATGGTTTATTGTATGAGTGTTGGCTCATAATAAATCCTTGTACTCTTTAGAAACAAGCTTGAAACAAGTGTATAAATATTAAATGGACTCAGGAATAAAGACATTTTTAGCAGAATTACTGAATGTGGTTTTCCAAATCCATTGGGTAATCCAAAATCCCCATAGTCATTTAAGGACCAACATGTACTGCCATTTTTAGTAATGTAAATCCAATGTAACTCTGTTGAAGTCAATAAAGTTATTAGAAATTAACAACAAAAAAAAATAAATAGAGTTTGGCCTATGAAATATAAACAACATAATTGCTCGAATTTCTGCCCATTAGGATAAAGGAATAGATTTTCTATACCTCTGCAGAAACAGGAAGTAAAATGATCTGTATTATGTGTGTAAATTTAGTAAAAAAAAAAAAAAATTACACTGATTTCATTCACGTAATAAAGCTCTTACACCCTAATCAGAAACCTTGAAGCAGAAGTTTTTGTTTTGGTTTGGTTTAAAATGCTATTTCACATTTTAATAATTCCAGCAGAAAAAGAAAAGGAGGACCAGTTTTGTGGTTTTTGTAGAGTTGTTCAGACCAATTTTGTTGTTTGCGGTCCCCTCTAAGGAGGAAAAGGTAGAAAAAGTGAACAGGTATTGTATCCTCAGTTGCTGATTCTCTGTAGACTTCTCACATCACCAGGGATTGTCTCTTACTGATGGCTGTGTTGTACATCCATTACTGAAGCTTAAATTACACTTGCACAGGTTGTCCTTGTCTCTACATACACTTAGAAGATACGGTTTGTCTATGTATGTGATAAGTAGGTAGAGATGTGAGACGTTACTTCAGCTCACCCATCTGTAGTAACACTAGTTGTGTTACAATCCTGCTAACAAAAGGGAAGGACCAAATAGCTGGAGGTCCTCAGTGTAGCACACAAGGATGCCTTTGGGGCACTCCCTAAAATACAAACTGCTGGTTTTAACCCTCAGAGCAGAGCTAACCGTTGAAAGTCAGCAGAGTGTAGGCAGCAAGACATTATCCAGTTTCAAGCTAATGATAAGGGACTGTGGCAGTGGAGAGATATCCTGAGACCTTACTTCTGGGCAGCAAATGGGATCATCAATGCTCTTCTGCCAGGCTGTGGGCACATTGTGAGGAGCAATGTATTGGTGAAGGAAAGTGCTTACTCAGCAATGGTATTGCAGTTCCTGCTGGAAGGTGAAGTGAAAGGAAAGGGATGCATGTGAAGAAGTAACACACTCCCATTAGTGTATTTACTTGTACATTCCTAAGTAGTTAGGGCTCACTTCAGCCCAGTAGTTCTATACTACACAATCTGGGGTGCTTTTTCTTAGCATCATTGTTTGAGATCCACACAGGGAGCCAGGGTCCTGTGGGTGGCCTAGCAGAGCATGGCAGAAATCATTGTTGAAACCTCTCCTGCTAGGACAAGACTGTTGACTTACTCTCTGCCCTGCTATCCATCAGCAATACACTCAGTTCCAACTACAGGGGACAGGGGACGACTTCAGGACATTGTGTCGTATATTTGAGTGCTTGATTTATGAAACATAGCAAAGGCAAACCAAAGCTGGAACAACTTGTCCATAAGAAAACTCCCTGTGCTTCAGCTAAGAGTCATGGCTTAAAATGAAACCTCAAAACATTTATTATAAAATAGAACAATTTGCATTTTATTCAATAATGTTTTCAAAGGATTGTCAACCTCTGTCTGCAGGTACCTTTTCTTAGAACATATAATCTATAGCACTCATTTCCCCCCTCCTCAATAACTATATAACAGATATATGCATTACAGAAAATGTGTATAGGTTTGCTTCTATTATAGTCATGATCAAAAGGCTATGATATATTGAAATATTTGCTTTGTACAAATACATCTGTTATCAGAGGGTTCCTTAACATAAATGGTGTATTTTCTATAATGTGCTCCGTCTAATGAATGGTTCAGTGAAGGCATGAGAACAGAGCTATGTGGGGAGAATGCAGTAATTTCTCTTTAACGTGCAGGAATTCTGAATACAAGTAAATGCATGCCAAATTTTATTGCTTCTAAATCTGAATAATTGTATTTCTGAGCTGTGCATCTGGGTAGATAATAAAGCCACAAAACAATTTAATGAAACATATAAAAAATCAAATGACATTACTAAATATTATAATATGCAGAAAATATATTTTGCGTATTGTCACCTAATCTTTCATCCACATACTAACAAATAATGTAACAATAATTGAAAGTCTTATTATCCATCTACGTAAATTGAGACCAAATTTACCTTGTTTCCTTTTCTTTTTGTGTGTGTGTGTGAACATAAAAGTGAGATTGATATTATTGCTTTATGTTTATGGTATATTTTTTCCATAATAACTAAGGTGACCAACATAAGTCTTTTCTCCATTCAAATCAGTCCTCAACTCATATTGTGATTATGTTACCTAGGCAAGTACTTATAAGCGGTAAGACTTGAATATGTGGTCTTCATCATTCCCTCTCTTTGATGCATGATTCTGCAGGAATGAAAACTGGAATACCATACAAAAAGTGGTTATACAAATTCAGTGTCTAAAATTCACAGGTATGAGCTGCCCTCACCATCCATTATAGTCAAAGGACAGATATGGGTAATCCTGAGGGCAGTACTGCTGACTCATTCCCAAAGCGTATTTTAGGATGAGGTGAACTGCCCTTTTGTAGGTATGTGCTTCTTTCTGTTGACTCTTTAAGAATCCTAAATGGTTAGCTTAGACTTAGATGTCTAACTTTTAGAGTACCATGTAAGGAAACAAGAATCTCATCTAAAGAGGTTAAAATACTCACAGGCTCCAGGAGGAAGGGATCACTTTTGTTCTTGCAATGATTCTAGCCCTTTGTCACTGATTTATTCTGCTCTGCCATGGAAGAGGTCACTGCAGACTTCCAGCTGGTTGTAATGTCTGGATTTAAAGGACAACGATCTGAAGTGTCTGCTGTAAAATGTCTTTTGCAAAGGTGAGCTTGTATCATCAAAGGCCACACAAACAGTAGGAAAAGGACTCAGAGCTTGGTAATGTTGTTCTGGCTTTACTCAAGACAGCTGTCTCCCCTTTCTTTCCTTTTGATGTGTTGGCCCAGATTTTGACATGCTTGCACAGAGAGCAGTGTCCCATACCACAGGATGCCTAGTTGAAGTCAGTGCAGGAAATTGTAACAGGTTAAAGTGGGCAGGACTCTGCTTGGTTCCAAGAATATATAAACAATACCTTTTTGATAGTTACTGCCTATACTTATAGAGAAGAACTGCCATCACCACCACCCCATCTATCCCTTTGCTGCGGGAAGGAAATCTGTTCTGTGCTTTCATCTTTGCTCTTCTTTCGTATATACATTAGGCCAAGTTTGTAGTCTTGAACCTTATTTTATAAATTCTGGAAATATAAAGTGAGAATGAATAAACACCGTGAGCCAATTAGTGAAAAAACTTCTCTCCTTATGAAAGAATGGACTGTCCTCAGTGAAGACAGAATCTTGATACTCTGGGGTGTTTATTGTGCTGAAGACAGGACTTGTTTGAGAAACCACATTATGATTGTTGAACAAGTTCTTGTAAGAAGAAAGAGCTCTTGTATAAATCATAACACTTCCCACTCTGGGTGTCAAGTGCACATCTGGATTCCTTCTGCTATTCTTGAAAAACGACTCACACTGGTTACTATGATAGTTAAAAAAAATTAGAATTTTCTTATCAGAAGAGAGAGTAAGAAAGACCTAGACTCAAGTAACCCTGATGACCACATTCCTTGAGGTGTTACTGGAATAAGCAAAGATGCTTTTGAGGAAATATAAGTACAAATATATTGAAAAATAGAGATTAAGAATACCTACGTAGAGTTTTACTACAGTGAAATAGTAAGCAGAACAATCAATGCATACAAAAATACTCTATTTCCTTGATTTACAAATCAAATGCCTGTAGACACGTTTCCCTCTCATTCATAACAGGGTAATTTATTGCATTTCACAGAATGTAGAAGAAAACTTGGCCCTTAATCTGTAAAAGAAGTTTTCAGGATAAGTAATTTGATTTTACTTCAAAGACTATGAATCAGTTCTTTCTATTCTGCAGCCAATTATTCCCTTTCAATACAATTCCCATTGGGAATAAAGCTTTCTCTGATGAGGTTTAGCCTTATGGTCCACTGCAATCCTCTTGGATTCAGATTTGCCTCTTTGTCTCTGAGATTATTTTTCTTGCTTTCTTGCTCTCTTTCTCTCTTTTCTGTTTTCCTTCTTTTCCTCTCTCCCTCTCTCCCTCTTGCTCTCCCTCTCTCTGTCCTCTCCCCACTCCCCTTTCACTCTTTCTTTTATTCTTTTTTTCACTATTTCTTTTCTTCCTTCTCTGTCTTCCTACCTTCCTTAAAATCAAGCTTTTCCCAACAATTTATGAAAGATTTATTTAGACAGCCACTACCTAAATCAGAACCAAAATTCTGTTAAAAGAGTCACGATTAAATCTTTGAAGCTGAAATGAAGGAAGTTATATTGTCCAGTATGTCTAACAGGAGAGTTATGCTTCTTATATTTGGTTGTTATATGATTTATGATGTCATATAATACTGAATAAAAACCAACTTCAACAGGAAAGATCTGGGAGTGAATAGCTGTCTACTTCCTTAAAAAATAGAAGATATTTATAAAATAAATAAATTAATAGTTCAGATCACTGTAATTCATTAATTTTAAACTCTGAATGAGTAATAACAGTATTTTTTCCTTATTATTTTAAAATATTAAAACTATTCATTCAAAATATAAACCACTTTTAAATAATAAACTTTACCTATCCTTTAGCTAGTATAAAAAAGGAACATTGTGTACCTAAAATAAATCTGCTAGTAATTTGTATTTGTGATGAACATATTGAAAGTGGTGAAATATTTTTTCTGGGATTAATGTGAATTAATATGAATTTCTGAGTGGGGTCCAAATTTTTTCTGTAAAAGGTACACTTGGAAGGGAAACATAATTGTGAGGTTTGGTCCTAGTTAGACTATGAATGCTTTTCTGAAGACCTGAAAGGTAAGATTTTGCAGCTACATTTTCAAAAAAAAGTATTGAGCTTCCACTCCCATAGTCTCCTCTGCCAGATGTGGCAATTTTTAGATGTTGAACTGGAAACATACCCATTTAGAAAACATTTCACATAGTTGTAAAAACAGTGCTTGTAGATCAGTTAAATGGACACTGTAAATTTAATTCAGGATTAATATGTAGGTTTGATACACATGCTATTTTCTGTAATTTAGCTTTATCTAATCCATCTTTCAGCCATAAAATTTGAGAAATATACTCTGGCGGAAATTAAACAACGGCTATCAAAATGATCAGAATTCGTTAAGAAGGTGTGATTTCTCTTTTTCAAAGTGATGTATAAATGGGGTGGGGCAAATATGGAATACCACATTTTTTCCCTATAGCTTTTATGTATTTCTAAGCTTTCCTAACAGTACATTAAAAGTGTCACTTAACTTACTATATCCAAAGTGTTAAATATCTCCATATGATGTCTTAAATGCAAACAACAAAATATTCCAAAATTGTAACTGGAAATGAGGAAGTGAAATAGATTGTAAACCTGAACTGAAACTGTTTTTCCAATTTCAGTGTCCCATTATGCAGAAGCATAAAACTCAACAAAAAAGGAGATCAGATTCTTCATTAAAATATTGAGAAACAAATTACTCACCCTAGAGTAACTATCTGGAGAGGGGGAAGGTTGCAGACAACTCAGGGGATTCATACAGGGAATGAATCTTTTTATAGGTGACAGAGAAGGCTTTGAATTTTTTTGTTCTTGTTATATAGCTTCATGATACTAGAAAAAGGGTGTGATTCTGTGATCTATGGTGGAATTTATCCAGACAAGGAAACATCTTTTTTAGATACGCAGCTTTACTTTCATCTTCTTCCCCTTTAATGTTAAATGGGTCACAGGACTTATAACCTACCCACCTTTTAAAACTATTCATGCTCCTTCTGCTGCATGAGATAACCAGCAGTGATTAGAACTGTTTAATATTTCAGGCAGAGGTGTGGGGTAGAAATGCTTTAGTTTATTGGTAAGCAGACTAAGCAGCACCAGTCTCACTGGTAACAGGAAGATGAGTGGTTCAGCATCAGACATTATATACTTGGAAGAAATAAAAAAAATCAGGAAAAATATAAATAAAAAAGAGTGCAAAGTTTTATTGTCAAGCGCGGCTGTCACTTCATGAAACCAGAGTCATATATAAGATATATGTGACATACTAATAGGAAGTAATTTACCCAAGGATGTTTTTGTGCCTTGAAGTGCCTTCAACATTTCTGCTTTGAAAACTTTGCAAGTGTGTATGCATCAGAGCAGTTACCGAGGTGCTGAAGTTCCCAATTTGTGCACAATGTGACTTTTATAATGCTATTAAACTCATCTCATGGAAAGCGGTGTGCACAAAACAATGATACATGAGATCTCAAGGAGGCTGCCTAGTGGGGGAGAAGGCTGGAGTGAGGAGAAAGCTTTTATAAAGTCACTTTGAGAATGCACCTCCTCTTCAGAAACCTTCTGTTTATTCACATTTGAAATTATCTCCTGTGCTTTGGACTGAGATTCATGCTGCTTGCATTCCTCACCCCCTCTGTATAATAAATTACATGCAATTTTTTTTTCTCTCTCTTTAAAGCAAATTTAGTGTTGATGAGATGCAGCAGATTGACAGTCCTGGTAATTGAACTCATGTATTTATCTCTAGCATTGGGTGGTGACAGCCCAAGATTCCCTCCTGTCCCATGAGCTCTAACTTAAAGGGAATGACCTCAGATGAGGGTGCAGTATCTGTAGCCCTACTGGTCATGCAATTAGCATTAAAACCTCACCGGTTTTCAGCTGAAGTGTGGTCTTTTTCTACCTTATTCTTGATTTTGCCTTGCTCACCTGCCATGCTCTTTTCTCCTTTGGAATCTAGACTGTAAAGTCAAGGTAATTTTTTTTACCTCTGAGAACAGTAACATACCCATGGAGCCCAGTTCTGAGTATGAGGGTTTCAATAAATTTATTAGAAAACATATAAACCCCAAAATTACGCAACTGAAAATTCCAACTTTCCTCATTCTTGCATGCTGGGACAGCTCTGAGCATTATTTTTGCCCCATGGGAGCCAAACAGAGAGGGCACCATACTAATTTCCTACAGAAAAGCTGTGATATGGTGATAGACTTGGTGAGAGAGGACACATAGATATTCTGGTGTGATAGGAAAGTCTAAAACTGTGTTTTTCCTTTATCCATTCATAAAATACAAACAAACCTTGAGAAAAAAACAAATAAACCTCTGGCTGCAAAGTGAAATTCTCTGGAGGAAAGAAAAAAAAAGAGGGAGATGAAGGTCAGTCCAAATATTTTGCTGTGATAAATTCAGAGCATTTCATTTCAAGTGAAACTATATATGACTTTTTAATGCACTAAAGTAACATTTTTAAAGTTATTTTTAAATTTTAAAAGAAAAATCCCATATGAAAAGTATTGCTACAGAATACTTTCTTATCATCATTATATTTCATTTGTTTTCCTCCTCACATGAAATTTACTTGAAAACAACAAATTTGTAGGCATTTTTTAAGAAGTCATTTTCATCACCAAGCAGGTATTCTGACAGCATTGCTTCAAAAAATCTTTAAATGACAGTGACTCTGTCTCTGAAACACTGACCAATTTAAGGCATCTAGACTAAAAATGCGGTTACTGCATTGGACTGCTCTTGTCAGTAGAGAAAGAGAGAAAAAGAGAGATAGAGATGGCTCTGAAAAGCAATTCAGGACCTTCAGATCTGACTCTTCTGTCTCCTCTGGTGTACACACTGTTAGAAATGAAGCTATAGTAATACAAACTTTGGCTACCACATGTGTATTCATCAGATCTGGTAGACATGGGGAGCCCTTGTGAACTCCACGGTCACCACTATTTGGCCAGACAGGTGAAGAAAACAAAGGTGTGGCCACACACATCACAGCAAAGACTAGACTACTCTGTCCATATGTCCCTTTACATTGTGAAAGCTTAGGATAGATAGCCATTAGTCACAGACCTCAATATTTTGGATGTAGTCAAGATAGGAACAAGTAAAATCAAATATAGTTGGGTTTAGGTGTAGGAATATCTTTTTAATTAGGAAACGATATAGTCTTGGCTCTGCTGTCTTTGTCTACTGGTCTTCAGAGCTGATGTAGATCAGCAGCAAATAAATGATCTTACATTTAAGCAAAGAAAAAGTAGTGGAAGAGGGTGAGCAGTCATAATTTGATAACTATTCCCAAGATGGTGCAATTAATACATTACCTTTTGTTCATGCCTCCTTCCTCCTAAAGACATATCTTGGAGCTTTGCCTGGGATTTGTACATGGAAATTTCTATACATCACCTCCAGCCCCTATTTCTTGCCTTTCCCCTTCAATTTTCTTAATGGTATTCAGGGAGAGTCATACTTTTTATTTTTCACATGGCATCAAGGCATTGTATTAAATATAGGATTTGGGACTTGGCAAATCAACGAGTGCATTGTACTCCTGTGGAGACAAAAGGTGACTGAACAGTTTAGCCGGCTGACATGCAGGCAAAAGTAATGCTCCACAGTAAGAGGATTGCCAGCTCTATTGTTGGGCCCACAACAGGAACCAACTTATTGCAACATTAATTTCCCATCTCACATGGAAGTTATTTAAGGAAGAAGGCTAACAAGCAAACAGTGCCCATAGTTTAATCCTATTGTCAACCTGATGGATTTATATTTGCTGCTGGGTTGTAGGGGTGGAATGAGTCTGCTTTGTTATTATTTCAGCTGTATTTGTTGGGGGGAAAAACAACCCCAGGATTAGGAAAACATGACTTCTGTTACCTCTAGATAGTCAGGAACTGCTGTTCTGTTAGTGTAGGTATAACATGACTAAAATTATATCTTAGTGATGCAGAAATTCTTCATTCAGGGATGATAGAAATATTCTTAACTGTAATTAAGAGTTGTGAAATGTGCCTTTTTTTGGCTACATCTGTTCTTATGACTTCATCTCATTTCTCATTTGCCTTTTTTTTTAGTATGTATAGCAGCATTATGTATATAGTGACAGTATGTATAGTATGTATATTAGTATAGCAGTTTGTATGTATAGCAGTCATATAGTTAGTATGTATAGCAGTCACAGCAGTACATGGACCAAGTATAGCAGTTATTGTGTGTAGTGCAGTTTCCTACTCTGGATCTTGGAATATCTGTACAAGTTTGCCTATAGGTGTATATTTTCTCTGTAATTCCAAGTTGTGACATTAGTTAGTTTTGCAATATCAGGCAACTATGTTACCAACATTGAATGAGAGCTGACTAACCATTCAAATATTTAGTTAACCGGGTTTAAACTAGCTTTCAGAGACTCTAGTGATCCTTTTTAGCACAAAACTATTTAACTTTACATGCACAAAAAGGCAGTTACATCTTTGGATTACCAAGCAGGTATACTGTAGATTGAGTTTAACCAAATCTTCAGCTGATGTTAATCATCATAATTCCACTTAAATCGGTAAATGTCGCAGTGATTTACATAAGTAAGAAAATTAGACCTATAGCTTTTATGGCCTTCTTGAAAGTGATTGTTCCTTTTCAGGGTACTCATGGTCAGAATGAATAATACAGGAGGAAAACAGGAGTTTTCATTGTTTGTATTGAAATCACAAATCTAGGTCATTTACAAGTAGTCAACATTTCTTGTGTTTAGAAATTTCTTATGTTTAGACAAGTTTTATCTGGAGAAAAGAAATCAAAACCCACAAACGTTTTTGGGTGAAAATGACCTGCAATGTTTTATTTATTTTTTTTTTCTGAAATGACTATTTTTTTTTTTTTAATCGTTTTCTTTTTATTTTGCTGAAAGCTATTACCTGAAAATGTATACTCACAGTTTTTAACTTAATAATGCTAAAGGGGAAAAAAAAAAACACAACAAACACACACACACACACACACACACAAAAAAACCCAACCAAACAAAAAAAACCTCTCAACATTTAAAATCACTTGTGAAC
Organism: Chloroceryle amazona; assembly: GCA_027560015.1. NCBI lineage: Eukaryota > Metazoa > Chordata > Aves > Coraciiformes > Cerylidae > Chloroceryle > Chloroceryle amazona. Next base: position 20,232 of record JANHFX010015300.1, on the reverse strand, counting down.
AGTGTTTACTCATTTTTCAGGCAGTTTTAACTGAAAAAAGAAAAAGAAAAATTTTTCTGATAGGCAACTAGCTTAAAGCAATAACTTTCTTCCTTGAGCCATATCCAAATGCTGTCTTCCTTTTCTCTTTATCTGACTGCATCAGACTAGCTTTCTGAATAGCACCATGGCTATTTCTAATGTTCCTCATTATGTCTTTTTATTATGCATATAGCTTTTTTTCTCATGTATGTGTATTACTTTTTTTGCTGCTCAATACTTTATTCCATACAGATGGAACACATGCAAGAGCCTAGCCTGTCAGCCTGACAGTCTTTCTCAGTCTTCTTTAAAAATAATCTCTTTAAGTATTTCTTGATCCAGATCTCTGCCTTATGCTCTCTGGAGCAAGGAACATATCTGATTTTTAAGTACAAAGAGTTCCTTTCTAGAATTAGTAAAAACATTTTCAAGGGTGGAAATCTGATACAGAGTTTTTTAAAAAAGCCAAAAATATTCAAAATATCAACCAGTCCTGTTTGCATAATGCTGGTACTAGCATAATTTGTTTATACTCCTCAAATACCTTACTTCACATAGATTTGAAGCACATCTATTGCATGGATCTCCTTGCACCATTGTGAGGTCCTCAATCTTCTCTTCTAGCCTGTTCCTGAACATTAGCATTTGTCACCTTCCAGTGCAAGTTTGGAATCTTTGATTAGAAATTATTAGGTCCTAGCTCAGAGGCTCATTTGCACTTAACAACTATAGCTATTTAAAAAAATATGAATTTGGGATTTCTTTCACCTAATTTTAGTTATCTGCAGGGTAAATGTCTACATAGGAGATGGTTTTCTGATCTCTATTTGCTAAGATTTTGTGACTCCACAAAAGGATTCCTCTGATCATGTGCCGTGCTTACTTCAGGCAGAGCTTGATTATTCTCTAAAATATATTGGCTGCACTTGAAAAAAGATCTTGAACACTACACTTATATTGCAAGACAGAAGACAGTTGGAAGTCCTGTACTCTGACAGAGATGGCGTCAGAGACCGTGTGTTGTTTGTCTCAACGCTGCTGCACCAGTGTGGGTAAACATCAAACAAACACAAACTGAGTGATGACTGGACCTCAAGGATAGAAGTTCCTGTTTTCTTATGAACCTGAATATGGAGCTAATTCTGAGAACTGCAACCTAACCCCTGTGCATGTGCCCAGATCCAGGGTTTGGAAGACTGAGGGGTCTGGAAACCCCTGAATACCACCTAAGATCCTTCAGAGACAGTATTGGGCATGTGTGCCATAGACAGGTGTAGGTGTGGTTAAGCAAAACAACTCCTGGGATATACTAAGTAGTTCTTCAACAAGACAAACCAATAAAGGAGCAAGAACAACCAACAGTGGATGGAACATTCTCCCACCAGACCTGGAAAAAATTAGACTGGTGGGACACTGAAGATTTGTGGTGGTAGCTATTGCAACTGACACTTTTTTTTTTTTTTCCTTTCTCTCTTTCTCTTTGCTTTACACACTTGTAAATAAAGTCATTTGGCACTAGACTCCGTTTAAGTCTTAATTCTGTTCCCGAGATTATGATCAAAACCTTGTTCTGGTCCATGACCAGCGCATGACACTGTCAGCCCAGCATGGATGTCTTGTCAGTGCATGTAACTGAGCTGAGTCCTAACCTTAAACATGGCTGAAGTGGTCTGATGTGGAACCAGCCCTTGACTGCATTTGTGCAATAGTGTCAACCTTTTCATAGTGCTTTTAAAGAAACACATCCTTCCATCATGCTTTTAAAGTGAATCTTAACCTACTTCACTTTGGAAGGTTGGTTTTGTCCTTGATTTGTAGAAGATACTAGGGCAGTTGCCTACTTACTTATTTCAATGTTTCTTTACCTCAGCAGTGGATAATAATCTTATAAGGATTTTATTATTTAAGATTAACACTGATACAGCACTGATTATATACAAACATATTTAGAATCACATTATGTTAGATATTGTAAAAATAAATCAAATGCTACAATTTTTATTCCACAGAATTTGCAGCCTGAAAGAAAATATGTAATGGAACTGTCCTAATAAAGAGGTTAGGCTGGTAAGAAGGAACAAAATTAATCGTACAATATCCATAGCCAGTCAGCAGTAGCAATTATAAGTCATTACCTGATATTTTTCAGTGCTTTAACATGTTTGGATGACAGTCTCTAGACAGGGTAATGCCAGTGTAAGTGAATCATATAGGGGATGAATGCTCATAAGCAGACTTGTTATATTTGGGAGAATAAATGTTTGTGTCATTCCAAAAAAGCCCTCAAAAAACCCAAACACATTTGCCTTGAAGTCTTTGGAACAGAATTCCATTTATGTTTAGTAAAAGTCATTGTTATGGAAATGAATTACTTTATATTTAATGTGCAACAGTTCAGCAAAAAGATTATGAACCTATTTTGATTTCTTAAAATGAAATATATGTTTGCTGTGCTTATAATAAGTTTGCTCTAGTGGATTTGATTGGAGAAAAAATATACCATGTCAGGAGAAATAGATTAACTGTGTAGGAGAAGGAATATATGTGAGACTCAAACAAACAAACAAAACATACACAGAAGTCTATGACTGTTTAACACACAACCTTCTCTCTAGGACAGTGTCATGCTATCATCTGTTAGGTTCTAAGGTACTTGTGCTAGCAGTGCAGTTTTCCTAGACAACATTCACAGCTATCAGACAACAACAGTCACCTATGGAGAATTATGTTCAACATAGCTGGGGTGAATGTCAGCCCAAAGATTTGAAAAGACTGATAAGACTAGATAGGTGCTTGAGTCTGGGCATCAGGAGCTGATGCAGCTGATGTAAGCGGACAGTATAATGTAATATACTAATTTACTTGTATACATATGTATTCACCTATGCAAGACTGTGACCTAAAGCCACAACATAAGTAAGCATAATAGATTTAAGTATTTGTTTAAGAACAGTATCATACTTGCAAGTTGTCCTAACTAGGATATAAAGTCTGGCTGTTGTACTATACAAACTTCACTTTGCATCCTACAGTCCATAAGGCAAGTATCCTGCTAAATGGAAAATGTGTATGGCTGATGCGGGAGCAAGACAGATTCAGAGCACAGCCTGACTTCCAGTTTGGACTGCTGAGCTGGTGCTCTCTTACAGGGAGTTCCTGCTGCATAAAGATGCAGCCATTACTCTACCTGGCTCGTTGTGTAAAGACAACTGCACATGCTGCCAACTTAATCTATACTTGCTGAAACTGTATAATATCTTTTTGGTTTTTGTACAACACCATGTATAACTTCTCACACTAAGTTCATGTATTAACCTTGCTTTATAGGGAAAAAAAAGAATAAAGGAATGGTATTTATTTTACTGAACTTCTAGTGTTTACAATATGGGCCTCTCCATCTGAACTACTCATCTAAATAGGGTGTATAGTCATTTGTGATTGCTTTGTCATATTTTAGGTGCTAGGAAAATCCTATATGTGTCTGTATGTAGACATTAAGAGTGGATCAAGATCCTACGGCTTACAGAGACGAAGATATCTACCAGTCCGTGGTTAAGTCCCACATTAATTTCTATTAAATTTCTATGGAACATGATGAAGTCATTGACTGAAAAGGTCTGTATTTGTTTAATTACCATCACTGAATAAATACAGTGGTCAACTAAAGCAGTTTCAAGAGGAGCAGTTCTGATAAAAGCTACTGCTTTATATCTTGCCTGCTGCGGATTCCCTGTTCTCTAATGAGAGATGGTGTTACTAAGTTGTGCAGTGTCTTCTTGTTGTATTTGGACCCACAGTTTGTCTAAATGCATAGTAACTTCATATTTTTTGTTACCTCTATCCCTCTGGCAATATTGGTTGAAATTGGTTAATGGATTAAAGAACTACTGAAACAGAGACTGACTGATTTTCCTTTAGAAAACTGCTGAAAAACTGCAGCTACCCCGCAAAGTAGCCCAAACTGTAACAATAGTTTGAAGACTACAAAGAATGACATTGTTTTCCTAACTTATGTGTTACATATATTTTTCTGCTCTGTCCCTTAAATCTGTTGCCTGCTTTTCTCATTAAAAATGAACTGTTTAAATAGGCAAAGATGGAATGTGCAGTGTCTCAGTCTTGCCTATCATAATGGAATACCTTTCTTGGCTGTTCTTTAGGTGTTATCATACTGTATCTAATAAATAATAGTGACAAACTGCAAACACCATGGAAAGTTGCATTGATTATAATATTAATTCAAAACCAAACAAGATAGATTTTTTTCTTTAATTCAGGGGGAACAAAACACAGCATAGAAATTGAACATAAACAGAGTTGGGATCTGCAATTCATTTTTCTTGTTTACTATGAAATCGAGCCTAGTTAAGTTTCAAAAATGCTAATGAGGAAATAAATTAGGTAGCAATTTTCTAAGGCAATATCTCATTGTATTTGTATTTGTTTACTTTTATCTATATTTATCCTTGTTAACCCCTTTTTTTCCTGGACATCCAATTTATTTCATTTTGTTTTTTTCCTTCTTTCTATATTTGCTTATTTGTTTGGTATGTTTGCATTTACATGATTCCAGGAAATTAATATCTACACTTTATAGAAAAGAAAGAGAACAGGATAGGGAAATAACCCACTTTGATGATTGTGTGCTCTATTCTTGTCTCAGTGTCAGCTGAATAACCACATCACTCACACTGGGTTTCCAAAAAGCTCTTGACATTTGACTAGCTCTATTCACACTAAAGTCAACAGTAGTTCATTGAAGCCAGTGAGATCAGACTTAGGCCAGCAGTAATCACTTGAAAATTCCATTCTTAATCTCCAATAATTTCTTTTAACCTTTGTGAGAAGCTTCTTTGGAAGGAAACTTCAACTATAATGAAACTTGAAAACAAGAGGCAAATTAAAATATTTTTGTCTTAAGGTCAAGCTATATAGTTGTAAGTTTAAATATAACTCTTCTGTAAGTATGTTTTTTTTTTGCAGTGAGCAACATATTCACCATCATAAGAAAAAGTTTAAGAGTAAATTATTGCATGACATGAAAGATATATGGCTCAATCTAAAGTCATAGCATTATAATTCCCTGAAGTTTTGCTCTTGGCAACATACTTAGCACATGGGTATCAGTCTGGGTAGAGGAAAGACAATGTGCTTGCATCAGAAAATTCATCTGCAATGCAATTCCTTTCTGTTCCACAGGGTTGTCACCATTAAGAAGTCAATTTTCAAACCCCATATAGTGACTTTGAGAATGGCACTCGAGGACCTGCTGATATAAAACCTATCATTATCAGGTCAATCATTTCCCAAAGCAGTGACAGATATTCAACATTATTTTCAGAGATAAATGAATAGTCTTCATCACAGCTCTTCTCCTTGTTGGCAATTTCAGTAAAGAGGCCAAGAGGTGAATAGCCTGCAGAACTTGTTCTCCTTTTTTCATGCCCGGGGTTGACTTTTTTAAGTTAAAGACCTTTTGGAGAAAGTTTACTCTCTCATAGCCTTTTTGCAAAAAGTGGCCATGTATGTGAATTTCGAACAACCAGCAACACCCATTGCTAAAGGGCAGGAGCTAACCAGGGAAAGGTCATTCCAATTCACAAAGGGCTTTGATATTTCAGAATAGCTGACTTTGTTATGAACTGAAGGAGAACCTCACATTTCAAATTCTTAGTGTAAAAGAAAAAATGTCATGGTCCTCAGGAAACCCACCAGAAGAGCCATCCTGAAGGTATGAATACTAGAAGCTCCTGGGAGGGTGGCTATACAGAGGTTCTGCGCGTTTTTCGTTTCTCTTATCCTACACAATAAAATGGGAAGTCACTTGGATGAGTATCAAGATGAGGAGAGGACAAGGTGTTTAGGAACTGAAGGTATGGTAGCTTTCAAGCTGTCATCCCACCTTCCATGTAAAGAGGCACAGTGGGATCCCCGCAATCCCCCTAGCCAACTACAAGAGAAAATGGAGAGAGGTCCTGACCAAAGAGAAGACAACTTTTTTAATGGAACCCAATCGTAGCTCCGACATAGCTCTGTGAACATTCAACAGCTGTCATAAAACATTTATAGTTCTACAAATCATTACCTCCTGAGGGAATAACATTCCTTGGGGAGTTTTCAATGAGCAGTAATGAGGATGCAGCACTTCTAGAGGTTAGGCTTTTTTTTTTTTTTTTTAAATATTGCTTTTCTATGTTAACTGCCTAAACATAAATATAGGTGCCACCTGATGCACAGGGACCCAGCTTTAATGATACTTTCCATGTTTATTCATTATTTTGTTTGTTTTTCACAATATCTTACTAGCTTATACTTGTATTAGCATATACATTCAATGTCAAATACAAGGTAGATGCAGACAACAGTTGGGTTGTTTTTTTTCAGAACCAGGAAGCAAGTATGGCTCCCTTCTATCCCAGATGTGTAGCTGGGAACAGATAGAGCTTTCTAAAAATAAGGCTTTATAAAGCTTTCTCAACAAATTGATAGACTTTTAAGACATGGGAAGAAAAAAAAAATAAATGTATACATACATAAGGAAACATGAGGTTTTTTAGTTACTGTATTTCTGGTTAGTTTATTCCCTCTTGCATGTCATAGAATCATAGAATCATAGAATCATAGAATAGATTGGGTTGGAAAAGACCTCCAAGATCATCGAGTCCAACCC
>JANHFX010015298.1:0-16110 GCA_027560015.1 Chloroceryle amazona | reverse complement strand
TCTCTTGTCATCGAAGAGGTGCTTTCCCAGTTTGTAGTGAGTTGGCCAGGTTTTGCAGGACCTTTAACTTCCATGTGCTTTTCGAGAGGAAATCGGATGCAACCAACTACTGGTTGAAGAAACTAAAAAAAATTAGCTAGTAGATGGTGATGTGGGGCTGAAAATCAAACGATTATCGCTTTGGTGATGGGTGGTGGCTGACTTACTCATCCCCGTTGGTCCGGTACTTGAGGAGATTCACTACAACACAATAAGGTCTTCGGCAAGAAACAAAACGAAGGCAGAAGAAGCTCGCAACCAGATCGGCCGGGCCCCAGGGGATGATGCAAGTGTGCGCAGGTGGTAACGACTGCCAGCTGTGACCAAGAGGAGCCTCTTTACTTCATCGCTCCCTGCCCACCACCACGGAGGCACCGCGCAGGCGCAAGGGGGCGGAGGGCTCGTTTCAGTGCGAAGCGGGGATGGTTCACGCATATACACGTGTCTCTTGCAACATCTACTGACCATGTATAAGCCAGGAGTTTAAGTAGAGGGTTTTGCCCCACGTTGGGCACGCACGTTTGTGATGGGTCGGCCCTCCGTGCGTCCGACGCCGAATAAACAACCTACTTTACAAGTATCGGAGTTGTGGAGTCTGATTGCCGCACGTCAGATGGTATTTCCTTGGGGCATTGGATATTAAGGGTTCAGGTAAATTTTGTGAGGGTTTGCACAACACATTTGTTGTCTGGTTTCCATTTTATCATCCCACATCCCAGTCTTAATTACTGTTTTTACACAACAAAATGAACCATGTTTGAGCTAGAAAGTAGTGTCAAATCTGCACAGAGGCCTGGATAAGTCATCAGGTGCAGTCACAGTGGCAAAAGGAAGTAATTCAATTAAAATATTCACTTACACTCAATTTAATTTGTATCTCCGAGAAACTAGGATATTAAAAGATACTCAAACAGCCAGATTGTGATGTGCTCAATAACCATAGTTTGGATCAATGTCCCCCAAAAGCTCCATTCTTAATTAAATGCAAAGTAAAGGAACACTTTTCTTAAATACTTGTTGCCTCGATTAGTGCTAAATCACATACAGCTAATTTTTTTTTTGAATTAACAATGATGAGCTCTTCACCAACTCAAAATCTTGACCTTGCTTTTGATATTATACAGGATACAGAACTGTCTTGAGTATTCAGTTATGTTGATGAAGGTCTCTCATAAAATCTGATCTTAATGTTCACATTAATAGATTCAGAGATTGATTGTTTTCAGTAAAACTTTGAATCTCACCTGCAGATTGCAAGCATTTCACTTTCTATTAACAAGAATTTTAATGGCTGTCAGAAGAACCCCAAACAAACCAAAACCCAAACAAGGAAAACACGTAAATTCAGATATGTGTACCCTGTAACTTAGATGTGAGAATTAAAATAAATAGCAGATGGAGTATTCTTTGTATGGAGTCTATTTTTTGTATGGAGTCATTCTTTGTATTCTTCGTATGGAGTATTCTTTGACTATAAAAGAAAATAATAATTATTTAATATTTGTTTTATTCAAGATATTGGTTTTGGGTTTTTTACAGCTTTTTGCTACAGTGTGTTCTTTATTTTTTCCTTAACTGCAAATGGCAAAAATTATGGAAAAGTATCTCAGGCCTTTGTTTGAATTCTCTACTTCTTCCTTATATAAATTTCATTTTCCTTCTAAATTTCAGTTTATGGACCAAACTTTTGAAAAATAAAGCACCGAGCCATTATGTTCAAAGTGTGATAGTTGAATTACCCTGTATATAAAAATACAGAAGTACCAAAATACAACTTACATTGTTATACAGAGATGGGAGCAAATGTTAAGACCTTTTGTACAAATCAGGCTCTATGGAAATTCCTGCTCAGCTATTGCAGAACTGTGGTGGCATCTTAATACCTGTGTCTTCAGCTCTGATGGGGTCCTCCCTCATGTCTCAGGCCCCTGGTGACGAGTGGCCATTCAGTTCAAGAACCTCAACGTGATCTATTTTTCCAGCCTCATCTAATTCATACCAATAGAGATTTACAAAAGACATTTATAGCTTACATTTTCTTTCAACTATTGCTGGAAGAAAATAGAAGGTAACAGGTCAGCTTGTAGTTAAAGCACTCACGCAAAGACAGAAAAGTTCATGGTTCTGTTTATACATAAGAGATATCAAGCTCCCTACAACCACAGCTCCCACAAGTGAACGATATAAGGTGCTGGAGGCTGGTTTCATTGAAAAGGGGGAAGCAGGAATTGAAACCACATGCTTCTTTAACCTCTGTTTTTGAAGCTGTGTACCTGTGAAGAAGAGTTCATGGAGCATGTCCGAACCCTTGTGACAAAATGGGGCACAGACCACAAAGCTTTCATGCCCAACTCAAGTGCATATTTTGCTCAGTGACTTACCAGGGTGCAATGAATGCATCAAATTAGTGTTTTTCTGCTTAATAACTCTTTGACTGAAAAATTTTCTACCTGCTCTGCTTGTTTTTTAATGTTTGTCATTTTAATCCCCGCAGTCAGTAAAGCTCAACCCCTGCTAGTATCTGTCACACTCTGTCTCATCTACAACAGAACCCCAAGCTGCTGGGCTTGCCAGGTTTGTCTCCTGGAGATGGGAGCAGCAGACTATCACTGCTGCTTCCCTTGCCCCACAAGAACTCAATAACACCAGGATTCTCAGCCAGCAATATCACAAAACACCAACGTGGTCCCGTCTCTTTTGCAAGGCAATAAATGACAATGAAGAGCTAAAAGAAAAAAATGTATAATGGAATTGAATGCTTTGCATTTGTTCATCATTTCATATGGATAACTGAATAGAAACTACTGCACATCAAACCACACAGGAATGGTTTTTGGTCACCACCAAGTTTGAGAAAAATTAAAAAAAAAAAGAAATTTAAAGGAAAAGAAATTTTGAAATGTCTGAATATGAATTTCTAGTTTATAATCAGAAATACTCCGTTTTCTTTTAGATGGCAGCAGCTCTAGGGGAAATACTCTTAAGCATTGCTAAGTTTCTGCATTCATACAGCTAGGAAGCAGTCTGTCCAAATCACGTAGTAGTACCCGTGCTACAGCGTATGTCCGGAGCGCCGGTAAAACGCAGAATCGGGGCTTTAGGCGAGCTGCTGTTGTCACCCTGCTGTCTCTGCTCCAGCTTAATGGAACCTTCTGACAGACTCTGAGAAAAAGATGAAAATGACTTAGTCATCAATATTATTCTATCATTTTAGCATCTATTTAAAACTTTAATTCCCTTAATACATTTTGATACTCTAAATGAAAGCTAGTCTGCATTTTGTACCCAATGTACAAATGATCATTTTGGGGATTATTGGCCAGGGACACAAAAGAACAAAAATCTAACCCTTTTTTTTATTTCCTTTCTTGCAACTTTCATCACAAATTCTGTAACACTGGATTTCCAAGTTCAGGTTGTATTTAGATAACAGCAGGTCTACATTTCAAATTCTTTTGTACATTAGTATTTCTTTAGGTGCCAAATGAGAATATGGTTTGGTTTGTGTTGGCCCTGCAGAAAATCTCTAGTGTTTGATGAAGAAGTACAGTTGTCTACATTTACTCTAGCTATAGAGAAAGAGATCTCTTTTATTCATATTTACTGCACCTTTTAGGTCTAAAACTTGTAGGCACTTTTTCATATTCTAGAGCACTTTATATTTATGAACCTTAATTTGGTTCTTCTATATTATACAGAAAAAGTTTCTCTCAAAATGGGAATTCTTAGCACTGGATGACATGTACCATTTATTGCCAATGAAAAAGCACATCTTCCCTTTACTAAATTTGCTTTATCTTGCAGCGAGGTTTATTTTTGTTTTAAAAGCCCAAGACAATTTGCTGTTTCCTGTGTCTTAGGCACCTTCAGAAGGGTATCACTGATGTGTTTCATCATACACCCCTGTCAGGGCTTCTGCTCTGCAAGCATGTAACTCGCTACAGACATTTAATGTCTTCAAGCAGTTTCTCCATATTCATACTCCAAGTATGTCAGCAACGTGCTCTTCACTGGTGGAAACCCATAGCTATGGCACTATGACTGTACTTTTGCAACATCTTCAGGCAGCCCTGTTGCTTTGAACACTCAATAGGTGAATTTGTTAAGGAAAGGATGACATTCTAATAGAAAGACTATCCCCCAGGTTTAGGCAACTAAATTCAGGTGTTTGCTTGTGCTGTAGGTGTCTACATTTCTAGTGTCAATGGAGAGTGATTCAGCATAATTCATAAAACATACCTGCTAGCAAGCCATCTGGCCAAGCTGAACCAACTGCCACACTAAGAAGATTATCTGTTTTGGTTTTTTTTCCTAGATATGACAGCAGATGGCTCACATCAATCACTGAAATATACTTCACGACAGAGTATTTTCAATACATTTGTTTCCTCAGGACTTCAGAAGCATTGTTTCCCATTGGGTCTTTTTGTTTGTTTGTTTGTTGAATGTATGGTCTTATTTTTCCTTACTTTTTGAAGGAAGTGTTGTCATTTAACCTGGGTAGGCAGCTAAGCACCACACAGCTGCTTGCTCACTCCCCCACAGCAGGAAGGTCAAGAGAATCAGAAGGGGAAAAGTGCAAATACTCGTGGGTTGACATACAGTTTAAAAGGTCGAGCAAAAGACCTATGTGCAAACAAAGTCAAACAGGGAATTCCTTCACTACTTCCCATTGGCACACAGATGTTTGGCCATCTCCAGAAAAGCAGAACTTCATCAGTAGGAATATTGTTTTAAAGAAGTCTGTGCATGCATATATATACACACATTGGGTTTTTAAGTCAGGAGAAAACCAATTAAGCATGCTATTTAATAAGCAATCATGCCAACAACTAATCAATTTCCATATAATTTGTATGATGCAGTAGTATAAATTCTACAAGCAGGATCAATAATTGGCACTAAAATATCAAGCTATAATTCTGCAGCCTCCATGGCCAGACTACATATACTTAGGTAAAAATGGAACTTAATTTTTAGTTTACTCTCTGTACAGGCTAATTTACTACTTAAGAAAAAAAGTCAAGGGTCTGGCCACTAGTACAATCTAAAACACTCCAAGAAAAACTAGAAAGCTTTTTGAGTGCGATGAAGTGAAGTATTTAGTGCAAGTTCAGGAATCTGAGGATATCTCACCTGGTTTACGTCATCGCTACAGAATTGCAGAAGCCCAAGGAAAAATCATCAGTCTCCTAGACCCATAAAAAAGGGGTTGATTGCAACGAGGCATTGAAAATTATAATAGATGCTTTTGCTGAGGCAGCCAGATCCCATGTGGCACTTCTGAATACCTGAAGAAGTTCTCCCGTGGAGCACAGACTCACAAGTAAGGAACAGTCAGAGTATAAATGCAGAATGAGATAATGTGATCCTCATCCTCAATTCCTGAAAGGTGGAAAATCTATTGCAATTTGGTATCTCTCTTTCTACATATTTAATGAACTACCTTTCAAAAGAATCTGGAGGGACTTTCAAAGAGATGACAGGCCAAATCCACAGCCATTACCTTGAAATGCTAGTGGGTTTGGAGAGAAAAACATACAGGAGAAAGTCCAGAGTCCAATGTGAATGTTTGCAGTTGATAGAGAACATAGCCTTTGAAGGGAATTCCTTGGGTTTGGCATGAGTTTTCTTGGTAGGCTTTGTTTGTTCCTTCAAGTTCTTGAAAACCAAATATTCCTCTTAGATGTAATGCAATTTACATTTCACAATTCTTGCTTTCTCTGTAATATTTTTAGTTCTTTCAAATAGGGCAACATGTGAGAGCTGGTTGCTTTTCCTTAGGAGCTTTAAGATAGTCAAATTTCATCTTTGAGTAGAGGCTTTTAAAAGTCTAATTCACTGCTAACTGATTTTGGCTGGAGTATTACTAAGCTATTTAGTAGCTATTATGAGCATTTTAAAATCGTGATGATTTCCAGTTGTGTTGGATAAGATTCCCCTCTTTATTAAACAACAATCATGCTGACAATCTGCTATGAAAGATATAACGAACATTATTGTCACAGAGATAAGTTTCATTCATTGTATCAAGAAATGTTAATTTCTAAGTAATATTATCTCCAACCCTTTTGCTTCTTCAGGTATCTAAATCCACAAAGTAAGTGGAAAACAGCCCATAACATGGGGTTCCAGGAAAAGAAAGCGTGCTAATAATCAGATAGAATCCCTATGGATATCAATAGGTATAGCAGAATAATACATATTTCTAACCACAGTCTAATAGTCCAATATTAATACCTACTAATAAAAATGGAAATATTCTCTTCACAGATAATCTGTTAGCTTATCAAGGTTTTTGCTAATATCACTTTTTACATTTCATCGATTCATTTGATCAATGAATTCCAATAAGAAAACCCCTTTCCTTCCTGAAAATCGCTGTTGATTATCATACTGTTGATATAAAATAGTATTTTTCTCTGCCTTCCCAGGACAGACAGTAATGAATGAGGGACATAATATATCATGACTATTAGAAAAATAAATGTAAAGAACAGATGGCAGATTCTCAAAGGAAGGAAAGTCTGCCTAAAACAGTACTGCCAGTGCCATCTCCAAATATAGCCCTAATATACATCAGATTTCCATGGGACTATCTCCTTTTCCACCTCTAAATTTTGTCCAAGTAAATTTTAAAGATATTTCTTTCTTTTTTTTTTTTTTTTTTTTGGCTGAGAGTACCAGATGCTTGTGTAAGAGCTATGAAACTAATTCTGACTAAGCTGTCACACTTTTGGAAACTGTCTGAGTACAAAGTGCTGAACAGCAGGGTATATGTGCAGCAATTTTGACACTTCTGGAAACACCTGATTTTTTTTCATAAGTATTACAATAAATATAACGTTTTTAGGAAATATCAGACCTATGACGTATTTACTACAGGCACCCTTACTACTTTTTGGGTGAAAAAAGTCTAGCATCCTATTCCAAGGAGGGAGGGATTATGGGAGATGGTGAGCATGGGAATATATTAAGATATAGATCATTAAATATCCTCATCTGCTTACACACCGGAAAAAAATTTCTATCTTGAAATTGAACTACTGTCTGTATTTCTCATATGCAGGCAAGTTTGTGCTCTAGCTTTTCTGTTCTCAGTTAGGGGTGGGGTTTATCGAACAGCCTTTGAATTTCTGAGCACTCTGTAGCATACCCTGAGGCCAACAGAAAGACTCAGCAGAGACACAGCAGTCCCACAGCGGGGGCACAGAGCAGGTCCGCTGACAACTGCATGGAGATGCCTGAAGATGGGGCAGTGATGGTCTCAGGACAAAACTGGGCATGTTCTCTGTCACTGACTGGTGCAAACGTCTGTGGCACAGAGGAGATCTCTGGTGGCGAGGACACCTCTGCCCACATCTGGGGTTGGAGAGAGGGTTGTTGCCTCTCCCGGGGCCAGGGAAGCAGGGCCTCCCCTGTGCTTTGGTCACAGCCCTGGGTCACCAGATGAAGGGACTGCAGGAGGTATGGCTGGTACCTGTCCTGTTCCCATTCCAGACAGCACAGGCAAGGGAGAAAGAAGCTTATGCTGTTGCAATATGCTTTTTGCAAACCATGACGTGCAATGCACAGTGACTTTCAGATTGCAAACTGAGACTGACCACTAAAGGATTAAAAAAAAATCAAAAAAATCTTTGTTTCTATGTGATCTTAACAGATCTGAAGTAGCAAGCACTAAGAAACAACATGCACTGAGCACAACAGAAGTGTAGGTATGCAAAACATGGTACAGCCCATGCGAAACCTTGTCCTAGATGAAACAATTTTGAAGGAAATAATTCTACTGTAAAAATGTTGAAAGAAAACTGTGAACAGCCCTGAGTACATTCTCACACACCCAACCATATCAAATATTTACAGTTGTTGTAAATTGTTTAGACTATGACCTTGATAGTGTAAACACTTCCCTTGCAGTTTGCTATCACACATTTTAGTAATGACGTCGATAGAGCATTTTATTAAAGTTATTAAAACTTCCAACAGCCAAGTGTGCAGATTACATCTGCAAAAATAACATAATGCTAAACAGAGCATTGCGAATATATACTGGAAATCTATTAATAGAGGGAATTGGATAACTGCTTAAATTAAACATTTATCTTTCGCTGTTAGTGGCAAAGGTTTATATCCAACACTAATAAGAAGAGCCAAACTATTGGCCTCATCGGTTGCTTGAGTAAGCTATCATAAAATGAATTTCATGACCTCACTGGCTAGCTGCTTGCAAAACACGTCTTCAGAGCAACGTAATCAGTGGCACTCATGCTATCGATGAAATTATTGATACTCGGGGAAAGTTCGGTCTAAGCAATATGGAATTCAGTAGTAACAGCCTGTGAGAATTAATATATAAACCTGTGGAGTTGGTTCTGTCATTACACAAGTAAAACTGATTTCTTAGTAGAAGCTGAAAAAAGGTGATGTGTAATCCGAGCTGAAACGTGAAGCTCTGATACTGCAAAATGACGCGGAGTACAAAATCTGACACCACTTTTCCACCACTTTCCACACCACTTCCACCACAATTCCAAAATTTCTTTGCAGGACTAGGACTGTACAATGAAAAGATAATTTTAAGGTATATCTTCTGAAATATACTGGAAGAGCTGGATTTCCCAACTGCTGTGGCTTAAGCTCAGCCAGCAGCTATGCACCACACAATTGCTTGCTCACTTCCCCTGCCTCCCATTTCCCCCCTGGGAGAGAGAATCGGGACAAAAAGGTAAACCCCTGTAGGCTGAGGTAAGGAGAGTTTAACAGAATAGCCCAAAGAGAGAAGAAAGAACAGTAATTAAATATTAATGAGATGATACATAAACCAAGTGATGTATGATGCAAGTGTTCATCGCTGGAAGCCACTGCTGCTGCTTGCTGGCCTGGCCACTTGCTAGAATTACTCTCACATCCCCCAGCCAGCTCTCCCCTTATATAGTGGGCATGAGGTCAGTATGGTATCGAGTACCCCAGTGGCTGGTTGGGTTGTCTACCCTGGCTGTGCCCCTTCCAGCTTCTTGTGGAAATTACCCCTATCTTAGCTGAACACAGTACACCAACACAACAGAAAAAACTGAAACCCAAGGCAATGCCACATCAAGTATTGCAATATCTAAGGCTTTTTGTCTTTCTAGTTCATCAACTGTTAGTAGAAGTTTACCAAAAGTTCTGACTGCTTATCAATCTATGGTCCTTTTCCTGAATAATCACTTCATGCTACAATAGCTCCCTGAATGGCTCTGCAAGGAACCTGATGCTCTTTAACGTTTTTCTCGTATCCCAAGTGCCTCAGCCATGCCTGTCACAGCTTCCTAGGAACAGAAATAAAGCACCCAGAGCCTGGTTTCCTGAAATTCTAGCCATATCCCTATGCAACTGCACTCCATAGCAGCTGCAGATGCCTAATCGTTCAGAAATACCAGGTTCTACTTCATTTCAACCTTCTTAACTAAAAAGAAAGTACTGCTTAGGTGTTTTTTCACTCAGTGAATTAACACAAAGGTTAGTCATTATTATCGGGTTTTTGACTATCATGATCATTTATTCATCTCTGCTATTATATCTTGGTTAATAGCTCATAACAAACAGACATTATTTTCCCTCTTGTCTTACTCAATAAATCTGTCCACTCCCCAGCAAATATGTCTTGGCAGCAGTCCAGTCATGGGAGTCACTAACAAGATGGTACACCTGAGGTCAACCAAATCACTCTTTAATACAATAATCACATCTCATCTTGGCAGTCAATCACCTACCATTCTCCCCAAATGAACAAACAAAACTGCAGGAGAAAATACTCCTGGGCACCAGCTTGCACTGAAATGGTGGCAACAGCTGGTCCAGCAGATGCTTCTCATGTGATTCAACACCTGTGCTTTTGCATTTCTGCGATAGGCCATGTTAGTAGATTTTTTTTTTTCCCTTTTTTTTTTCCAAAATCCTGAAATATTCATACCTAAAATAAATGCTCCTAGGGATTTAGCAGAACACTACTTCTGTTGCTTGAAGGAAACCATCCAATTGTAGAAAAAGAGACTGAAAGAGCCTTAAAAGCCCCTATTAGTATAATCTCTGTACTTCATAATTTATGTGTGATAGAGATTTGAGATACCTCAGTCCTCCTGGTACCCTGTAAGACTGAAACACATATGGCAAGGAAAAGCAATTAACCAGACAGCGTTAGGCTGAGCTAATGCGGATGAGATAGATACATATATGTAGTTTTTGAATTAAACCTTTAGGAGCTTTTGATTTGGGCACACTTCATTATTAGTATAAATATATTTTTTACTTCCTAAATAGAAGAGTTGGATTTTTGTTCTTTTATATACATGTTAAGAATGTAGGACAGTCACCTATTTTTTTGTTAGAGGTTTATTAGACTTGCCTATCTAGATATGTACAAAAAGTGTGGGCATATAAGAATCCTTTATCCTTAAATAGTCTTGTGTCATGGTTTAACCCCAGCCAACAACTAAGCACTGCACAGCTGCTCGCCCCGTGCCCACCTCCAGTGTGATGGAGAGAAGAATTGGAAGGAAAAGGTAAAACCCCGAAGGTTGAGGTAAGGACAGGCTAAAAGAACAACACAAAGAGAGAAGAAACAACACTAATACTAATGAAATAATATATAAAACAAGTGGTATACAGCATAACAGCTCACCACCTCAGAAGCTTCTGTCTAGCCCTGTCCCAGCTGGTTTAAAAGATGCATCTTTCCCTACCCTACCCCTCCACCATGGCAGACGTGACTTCAGTATGTATCAAATATTTCATTGGCTGCTTTGGTTGGCCCTCCTGGATGGGGCCTCTTCCAGCTTCTCGGGAAAATTAACCCGATACCTTGTAAATCTTTGTATGAGCATGGAAACATTTGTCATCACTAAACAAATTCACCCATGTGGAAATGTAATGATTTCAAACGTACATTTCAGGAGCTGGACTTGATGATCCTCGTGGGTCCCTTCCACCTGAGGACATTTTATGATTCCATGATTCTACATTCCATGTACTCAAATCTGTCAGAAAAAAAAAGGCAATACAGATAAATCATAGTCTTCTGTTCATCACAACCTCCTCCCATGAGGGGCTGCCAGGGGTCAACAAGAATGCTGCATAACCTCACTTGTGTATATCAGAATGGTCTCTGCCTACTGCCATCTCCATTCCACCGAGTACTCTGCCTCACATCTCTAATGGATCCTTAAAAGCTTCTGTGTTTCACCACTATTATGGAAAGCACTTGCTAGAGGATTTCTTAGGATGAAGATCAGACTGGGAAAAGCAAAGTTCACTAAGAGATGGTCTCTGGAAGTCTTAATTTCCTAGAACTGAGCTTTTGGGGTCGTCCGCCCCCTTTTTTGTGTGTGTGTGTGCATGTGTTTTTCTTTCTATAAAATTCTCCCGTCATGAAAATACAGGCAGCAGAGAGCCTGGTGGGGCATTTCTAACTTAACCTGTGTGTTAGGAAAGCGTGGAGGCTATAGAAAAAGCATATAAATAATGTCTGACCTCTGATGCACTCTAAGTGATAAATCAGCATCACAGGAAGCAGTGACCTGGTAGCCAAAAGGATTAAGGGCTCATTTGGCATTTTCAGTGTTTACAGCAGAACAGGAATATTGCTGAGTGAAAACAGAAATTTGAAATTGTGGTTTGAAATGTCACTTCCTATTGCTTTCAATCTAATTCCTGCGATAAAATTCAAACTGTTTACACTAATGACTAGAACTCAAAGAACTATATAAAATAAGACTTTTTTATTGTGTCTTGTTTTGCTGGATTTTAATTTTTTTTTAGAATAGTATCAACAGTTACTGATACTAGCAACATTACGTCTCAGAAATAGGATAATTTATAGAGAACTCATTTTGCAGGTAAAAGACTGTTAACTATTTCCAATACTACTCAGATAATACAAAAAAAAAAGCCACCTCAGAAGGGTGATACTTCTGAGAAAGACTAAAGTATGTATTGAAAATGAAAAGGAAACAATATGAAATCTTTCAGGACAGAAATATCTCGACAATTTAGTGTTTCTGAAGTTCTTAATGTTAACTTCCACCTTACCATGAGAGTATGTACATCGCAGGTGAAAAATGTAGCTAAGGTGTCTGGAAAACAGCATAGCACTTTTAAAAATGATGAGGCCCTAAACGCTGTTAAGATTGTCCAATATTCATTTAAAAGATTCTGCTCCAAAAATATATAAACTCAACCTGTGACAGAAGCTCTGCCTCAAACATTTCCCCTCGTATTTGTTCGTAGATAGCGACGCCGTGATTGTTAGCCACGAGCTAGACACTTTCTGACCTCTTCGTTCTAGAAAGAAGTGATTTGTCAGTTCTCACATTTCCTGCGGGTACTGTTACAATAATTAACAAAACAATGTGTGTGTCAAAGGCGACGTGGCCAGCTCGGCGATGTTAGTAAAGCACTTAGAAACAGCAAGAATGGCAGAGTTAAGGAAGGGAAAAATTGCAAAGCACTTAGTGTCAGTCATAACGTGCTTCTCATACATTTAAAGAGGAGATTATCATTTCAGCTTTTGCCAGTATTTTCCACATTGTGTTGTAAAATTATGTTCTAATATTTAGAAATAGCTGGGGATGGTAGAGGCTGCCTTTGAATGGAAGCAGCATATGTTGTTTCACATTGAGTAAGTCAACTATGTAGTTAATTAACTAAAGAAATTGAAATATCAATAATATCCAGTGTGATACTAATGGGAAAACCTAAACTAAGAAATGTTGTGTTTTGGTTTGGGGTTTATTTTTCACATTTGTCCATCAGCTATGCCTAAAATGTACAGTAAGTTTATAAAAATAAAATCTCATTCCTCTGTAATGTTTTTATTTTTTCTTATAGAAGCATAAGGTTTATGATAAAATTCCAAATAACGTTTAAAAGAGCCCAGTACAAAACCCGAGTTACAACATAATTCAATCATTTAAAGATGCATTATCTAATAGGAGTATTTTCAAACATGCTTAAGGAGGTGCCAGGTGCTTAATATGTTTTATTTGTAATACCACTAAGTTTCTATCTGAATCTTTAAACAAAAACTTTTGTATTATTTGTATATTTGTATTTGTATTGGACCGACTCCAAGACTCAGATCATCAAGGGACTTAAGCTTCTAAATCAATGGAATTCTCAAGTTGCTTACATACTTTGCAAATGTTTTCCCTAAACTTTCCTTAATTGTTACTGCTACTGGAAAATCCATTTGGATAATTTTAAAAGAGACTAAATGTGAAGTTTACTGAAAATGAAAGTCACACAGTTGTCAGTAAAACCAGACAGGCAGAATCACTAGGGACTACTAGAAAACTAGGCCTTTTTTTTTTCTCTTTCAGGATTTGAGCTTTTACTGTTAAAAGAAAGTTATCAGAGTAAACACTAATCCAAACCTTTCTAGCTTTATGTCCTCAACGCTAAATGAAAAGATGAATCAGGGACAGATTATTAAATTCTGTGCCTTACTATGCCTCCTCATAAAACAGAGTCAAACAATTCATTTTAAATTGCTTAGAAAGGGTACAGCAGTTGTCCTTAATTTTCAGACAAGAAGGAGTAAATTATCTCCTTCACATTCCTATGAGAAAGAAAAAGAAATAATAATCCTAAGGGTTTCCCATAATAGGATAGAACTCCCTCCAACTCAGAAGGTCAGAAAAATCCCTGTGAATTTTTAAGATCCCAAATTAGTTTGCAACTTCTGTCAGAGACGGTTTGTGGAGACAGCTACAGCAGCCAAGAGTGCCTTTGATGGAGGAGAGGGAATTCAACACATAGCTGTTAGCAGTTTGGGAATACAGCCTTCTCCTGGCTATCCTATTTCAGGACTGTTTTGAAGACTTCACTTTTACAAGCTATACTGGTCACAGATGGGTCATTCGGCTATCTCTGTAGAGCACAGCTTGTGCTGGGAGAAGCTTCTGGCATATATTAAGATGATGATGTCTTTTGAGTCATTCTGACTGTGTTTCACTGCACTGATATAAAAAGCAGCTTTCCTTATCTGTTTGTATCATACCATGAGCTCTCAGAATTTGCTTAAGAAAGGTGAACCTGTACAAATATAACTTCTTTTTTTCCTAGTTGCTCCTGTTAATGGTTCAATTAAAAATTCCTGAGAGTAAAACACGGAGAAGGAAAATTACTGATCAATTTTGTCAATTTCCTATTATTTTCAGTACATTATGTGACTGTAAAACAATTTTTAAAACTGGAAATGGAAATTTCATAATTAACATATGGAAAAATAGACTTTATGATTGCAGCAGAGGTTGACATTAGTTGAAGAGATGACTGGATTCACTGGTTCAGTAGTAAGAAAAATCAGAGCTTTCACAGTCAAAACCCACATAATCTCTTTATCTAAATATCAGTCAGGCAACTGATATCTAAGAAGTTGCATCAGAATCTTACCTCTCCACCAGCACAGTCATTTGCCCCTGGTTCTCACTGTTCTATATGTCTTTAGCATAGATTTCCCCCTTTTAAAGGCAAGTAGTAGGGTGAATCTCCACAACAACCACACTTTGGAACAGCTGTATCATGCAGGATTTCTGTCTCTGGCCAATTAACCCTCCAAAAATCTCTTCATTATCCTCTTCATGAAAGCAGCCATCAAGTGTCATAATTGGATCTATAAAGGTTAATAAAGCAAAAATGTTTCCCAAACAGGAAGATTATCAAATTACAGTCACTGTTTTGGAGGAGATTGGGAAAGAGCAATGACAATGATTAGGGGTTTAGAAAACATGGTCTGTGAAATCAGATTTTAAAAAAAACAACAAACTAATAAAATAGAAAGGGAAGCGAAAGATTAAAATTATTGCAGTCTAGAAATAAATCACAAAGAGTGAGAGTTTAGTTTCTTTTTCATGTCCGTGTCAGATAGAATAAGAAGTAATGGCCACGGGTTGCAATAATATGGAATCTTGCTTGAAATTCAGATTATGAAAGAAAACTTCCTAATGGTAATGAATTTCCCATGACTCTCCATCATAACAATCTTTAAAAATTTGAGCTACCCAGAGAAGATTTCATTCTGTCACTGAAAAAAAAAAAAAAAAAAGTCTTTTACTTTTTAAATGCAAACCTACATTAACTTTTTGAAAACAGACTAAGAGAAAAGATAGGTCAATGCGTCCTCCCCAGTCTGGTGTAAGCTACTATGGGCTTTCACCTGCAGAGACCAGCAGTTGCTGAAGTGGGTATTTCTACATTTTGTTCAATTACATTTGGTCTTCAGATAGCTTCTGAGAAGCTGCATCCACCACAATTTGAGTGGCTTTATGTGACCTAGCTCATTTAAGAAATTCCTTTGATAAGCATAGGCCTGTCTGTTCAGCTTCTGTGGATTTTGAATACATATGCCATCTTTTCATTAACCACTTCTATTCATAACTCTAAATACCTTGTTCCACTATTGAGCTATTCCACCATTGGGATCTGGCATTCAAAACTGAAGCGAGAATGGTGAATAACTCTCCTGGAGAAGCTTCTAACTCTTACACAGCTTCA
The DNA here is from genome assembly GCA_027560015.1 of Chloroceryle amazona. Classification (NCBI taxonomy): domain Eukaryota; kingdom Metazoa; phylum Chordata; class Aves; order Coraciiformes; family Cerylidae; genus Chloroceryle; species Chloroceryle amazona. The sequence goes on along the minus strand of JANHFX010015298.1, from coordinate 540 downwards.
CAGGGAAAAGGCAAAAGTTCAAAATGTACAGTAAAAGTAAATAAAATTCAAAAAGGTACTTCAAAACTGGAACTCTTTGGACCATAATACCTACATCTTCCGAACCTGTTTAAGTCAGAGGTCTGTGCCTAGTACCTGAGTTCTGTCTAGCTGGGTGGGTGAGGCTGAGCAGCTTCGAATGGGACCACAACAAATAGCTGGCTGAACTGGGGGTACCATTCACTAACTGGAAGTACTATTCTGCCTATCAGCTCATTCACAAAAATTTCATATGCTTCCAGTATGAACCTGCAACCCACAGTGTAACAATGGCCTCACTGTAACATAGAGCACTACTCCGGGTAGCTTTCCCTTAGCTTAGAGAAAATCTCAAACAGCTGTTCTGCCTGCCTGAGGTTTGTGCCAGGCGGGGTGTTGGTAGCAAGGGCAAGGGGGTGCTGATGTGCCACCTGTAAGAAGCTTCCAGAAGCTTCCTCAGCTCCAAGTCAGATCCACCTCTGGCCAAGATTGAGCCCATCAGCGCCTCTTCGATGACAGAGC
>JANHFX010015296.1:6547-17473 GCA_027560015.1 Chloroceryle amazona | reverse complement strand
AGTCCCGCGGCATCGCGCAGAGCCCGCGCCGCCTGGCTGCTCCGCCGCTCCACCTGCTCGTAGGTGCAGATCTCGTCGCCGAAGAGCAGCAGCGGCTTGTGCGGCGTCCGCCGCGCCCGCCGCGCCAAAACGTCCAGCAGCGTGCTAGGGGGCCGGCGGGCACCGGCTCTGCGCGCCCTCCTCGCCACCTGCCCCATCGTGAGGGCGAAGCGTAGGTCCTGGAAGAAGTAGGGCCAGGCGCAGCGCAGCAGCAGCGGCAGGAGCAGCAGCCCAGCCAGCGCGGTGCACACGGAGGACACCATGCTGCCCGCTCCCTTCCCGCCGCGCCGGGGGTACGACAGCCGCACGCCGCGGGGGCGGAACGACCAACGGCCGCGCCTCGTGCCCAAGGAGGGACGGGGGGAGCCAACGGCCGCGCCTCGCGCCCGCCTCCTCACAGCCCCGGGGAGGCGAACCCCGGTCCTTCCTCCCAGCCTCCGGAGCCCCCAGAAGGGCAGTCCCGTTTGATGGCAGTCGCTCCCCGCCGTAATTAGTGGGCCTGCTTTGATGGCCGCTCCAGGGCATTGAAGCGTGGTGGGCGGTGCCTGCTCAGGTGCAGCCGCAGCCTCGCGGGTGCGGGCGGCTCCCGCCTGCGGGCCGTGTCCGAGGCAGGGAGGGCCCAGCCGTGCGGTGGAAGACGCGCAGGTTCAGGGCCGAAGGCTGGCATCTTTCGTTGCGACCAGGATCGATGCCTGTCTCAGAGGCTGAATGCGTCCCGGATGGGATACGGGCCACCTGCGCGTCCCCGTGGGAAGCCGCAGTCACCAGTGGCAAAGGCAGCCAAGCCTAGGCAAGGTTCACACCGGGAGAAGTTTAGGATGCGGCTTCCTGGCAGATTAAGTGGTGAGCTGCCCTGGGGAACGTGTCCCTGCTTTCCTCTTGTACCAGCACTGGTACTACTCCTCACTAGGTACTAAAAAGCCTGATAGGTAAATAGTAGCTGAATCAACTGAAAATTTGGGGTGTGACTTTTTGTTTTATTTATTAAAAGCACCCACATTTATTAGTATTCTAGATGCACAAAAGGAATTTAGTCTCAGTCTCTCTCTCTCTTGCTCTTGCCCAAAGCTGAGAGACACGAGTTACTCGGACAACCTTGAGGCAAACTCCAGGAATTTCACCCTCTGACTGGACCCAGCGACCAGAACTCAGTGCTTTTATTGGTTAAGTTCAAGCAGTCATTACTGTGAATAAGAACTGCTTTTTATTCCCCCCCCCCCCCCTTTTTCTTAAAAAAAAAATTATATTTTGCTAAGTACCTGTAAGGGGACAGTTTCCTGCCCTCTTGTTCAGTTTTCTTCTCCCCCTTTATGTCAGATCTACTACTTCTCACCACAAGGTGAGTTGATTCAGATCACTGATCTCCCAGGAAACTTTTTTTCCAGCGCAGAGTTTGTTTCCCCTTCCAGATAAATCCACTTTGCTGCTAGGTGAGCTGTGCTAGCTCTAAACGCAACACACGTGATGAATGTTCAAGACGGGTGGGAGGGAGCAGAGCTGTCCAGTTCGTTTAGTTGTGGTCAGACCTCCCAGGCAGCTGCTGCAGTTGAAACTGGACCCAGTGGATTGCAGGTGGCCTACGGCCAGTGTTGCTTTTCCTGCTCACGTACTCCTCCCCATGAGCCAGCACTAGAGCTCATGGGACTGAGTGAGGAGCTGCTTCAGGGAGCTAGCGCAGGTGAAAATTAACTGCTTTATGTCTAGGGTAAATTTTGACCATTATTGATCATGAGTGTGCCCCAATGACATTTTGAAGGACATCTGGCTGCCTTATTTTTCAGGGCTATTTAAAACAAAAACAACTTGTAAATTTTCACACAAGAAATACTTGGTTTGCTGGCCAGCTTTTTCACGATGCATTGTACTTCTTAAGTATTCCTTGACATAAACCTTTTCCACTGTCCTCCAGTTACAGTCCCCTTGTAAAGATTTTTAGCTCTACAAAGATTTCAGTCATGAGCTAGTGAGCTTGGTGAGACAGTTAAATTTTAGCAACAATATTTGCTGATGCTTAACCTAGCAACCACAACTAGAATCCAACAGTTTAAACAGTGATTATGTCAGCATTACTAGGTGTTTGGATTGTCTCCAACTCTGAAATAAACACTTCTTCAGTTCCTGTTCTTTAACATTTACCAAGCCCTACCTGCCTATGTCTAGAGTGTTCCTCCTTTGATTTAGCACCAAGTTTTGTTTCGTTCTCTAAAACTGTACAAAGCAAAGCCCTGTTAGGAATTAGTCTGTGCTGCACACTGGGACAATCTGTTTTTCTTCAGTAATCCCAAGGGGTGAAGGTGTGTTAGTCCACTGCTAGATCCAGTTTTGTTTGTTCTTCTCATTGCTATAGCAGTTTTAATAGGTTAGCTAGAATGGCTAATAGAATGGCTAATTCATATGTTAAGGTTAATAGAGCATGAAATGTGCCACATATGATGTGGTGTGACTTTGAAGTGGCTGGTGGTTTTCTGGTTTTAAGTTCTTTTTGTGAGGGAATTGCTGTTCTAGGCAGGTTATTTTGTGCTCGACTACCGTTATGGACTGCCATAGTGTCTGTTGATATTTTTGCTCAAACAGCTGTCACTTTGGCTGTAATTTGCAGTATATAAGCATCAGTATTTTTGCTGAACCAAGTATCAATTTACATATTGTTAGCCTAGGGACAAGGATGGCTGTTTTATTGACTTGATTGTTTGCTAGGTTGTATAGTTCAGTAAGCCCTATTTAATACCTTATCATCCCTTTTTTCCCCAAGTAGCTACTCTGAATGCATATATTTAGAGAGAGCAGATGGAGCTTCCTATGGCTGCTTGACACTTTTTTTGTGTGTTACAACAGGCAGGTATGCTTAAGCCTGTCACGTAAGCTGGTCAAGGACTTGGCCCACTGTGGCAGTCAGCAGTGCTGTCCTGTGCTGGATGCTGCCCATGGGACTTGGCTCTGCAGACGGCCTCTTGGCAATGTTTGGCACTGCTCAAGCACCCTTTTGGAGCCTGCAAAGTCATAGACTGTGTGGCAAAAGGATGCTGCTCGCAGATGCTCACCGTGGTTTTAGTGGGTGCTCAGTCAATGTGTTTATGACTATCCATGTATGATGCATTTCCATGGTCTCCTCATTTCCAGATTTCAGTCTCCTAATGCTTTGTGAAAACACTTGAAAAACATACCTTTTTACTATAGCATCATGATAGCTGATGTTCATGGAACACTTTCTTTTCTCTGCATCAATACCATTCCTGGGGATGTATTGAATTTCAAGATGCCTGTAGAGGTCACAAAGGACTGTATTTCTTGTTATGTAGAAGTGATTTTTTTCCTTTATGAGGAAAAAAACCCTTCATTTTTTTTTCCGTTATGAGGTTATAAAATTTAAACTTATGTAATTAACTCGGTTAATAAACTTATATAAATTTAATTTATATAATTCTTGCCTAAATACTTTGGAAAGGAGGGTCCAAAATTAACCAACCAAAATAAATGAATATTTTTATCAAATTATTACTAGCTTCTCTGTTTCTTACCGTCACAACTGGAATTTGAGCTGAGTCTTTAGTTCCAGCCCCTTTGAATGACACACAAGCATACTGGGAAGGTTAGTTGCTTAATATTTGCAGGATACAGTGAGCTATGGTTGTGTGGTGCTTTCTCCTGACATGGTTGCAAGCAGTGCATAGGGTCCCCCTGACTTCAACTATGAACTTCTAATTGCTCAACAGTAGCTTATATTCCACTTTAGCCATTAGAATCTGTCTAACCAATAGAAAATATGATTCGTGGAATTCATTCATTCATTACTCTCCTCTTTTCTCAAGTTTATGTGCTCTACACTCATTTGCATTTTTTCCTGCTTACCTCTGTCTTGAGTTCTTTGTAGAGAGCTTGTTGCTACAGTGCTCATTTGCACTATCCACAAAACAGGAAAGGAAGGAAAAAGTAGAGAAAAGCTGAACCCTGTCAGATGCCATAGAGCTCCTTAGACATGGGAGAGACTTCCACTTTGCAGGTTCAGGCACTCGAGGCTTTGCAGGGTTTGACAGCAGGCAGGGATATCTTGCTTTGATCCACGAGATGTCACCAGAGGGTAACAAGTAACTGGAAGTTTGTATGAAATTGAGATTCAAGCTCACTGTACTTTTAGTTAAGGTGAAAGTACAGAGACAGGGAGCATGGGAAAGCCCAGAATTCCTTATGCTGTCTACCCATAGGATGCTCCAGGCTGCAGCATTTTCTGTGCAGACAGCATCTTCTCTTTTCCATTTTTTGTTTTTTTCATAGTTTGATGGGACATCTCACTGTAATGGTAAAAGGCAGCATGCTCCATGCTAGCTAGCTCAAGTGACAATAGTCATACCACAAAACACCACATGTAATGACTGAAGAATGGCAGGGAGACAGGATGCAGAGTGGGTGACTTGTGGCTTCAATGAACCTGTGTAACAGGTCAGCTGGGTTCTTTTCTTACCTGTTTTACCTGACCCTTCCCACAAACTGGGTATTTTTCAGGGTTGCTAAACTGAAGTCTTCAGTTTATGGTTTCAGATGCCTTTCTGTCTCATTTTCAAATTCACAGCTACTACAGTTGCTATTAAAGGTTTATTTGCAGTATTAACACATTGTTTCTGTAAGGTTGCAATCAGATGAGATAGGTTGACCTGATCTAATTAATTGGTGCTGTCAAAAGGGGTGATTCTCTTTCCTTATCCACCTTATATGGCCTCCTTGCTTCACTGCCTCCCTTGCTCTGCTGCTCTGCTGACATGTCAGTGATGAATACAGCTTACTAAGCAGGCAGAAAATTGTATTTTGACATGTGAGTTCTCCTCTGACTCACTGAGTTAAACTGGCTCATCAAAGAGTTATATTAGTACCAATATTAGGAATAATGTAAAGGGAGGAATGAGGAGATAATAACATCTCGATCTGCCTTCTCTACATGTTACATCTCAAACTCTCCTGTTTCTTTCCCTCTTGAGACGGGGAGCAAGGTCTCTATTAGCATGGCAAAATAATTTTTGTAAATGTAAAAACCAAGTTCATAGTCTGTGGAGTGATAAATCACTGAACCTACTCATAACAGAGTTCAAGCCATTCCATTTTTCTCTTCCCTGTCTGGAAGGGGTTCAGCAGATGAAAGTTAGTGAAATACATGCTCTGGCACCACTTAAACTGTGTGAACATCAGCAGTTTATTTGTATTTTTCCAGATCTTTCCCAACTTCTGAAGGATGATGCTTACAAACTTGTAATGCAATCAGGATTTCTAGTGGGTCACCTAGGTAAGATGACTTGCTGGTCCTGTCTATAGCTGATTTGACAACTCTGTTCACTGAAATACTTGGCAATCACTGACCTCCCAGAAAGTCTCCTTCAAAGTAAGTGAACTTCTCCTGTGAGACAGGAATTTCCAAGAAAGTTTTGTCGAATGGATTACCCAGGTCCCTCCAAAAAGCAATAAATCTAGATGTTACAGGATGCCTTTACTTGGCTGCACTCAATCACAAGATCTTTTATGTTCCTTTATGTTAATGACATTGCTTTTAAAAGATAAAAAGGTGCAGCCTGGCTGTTAATAAATATACCATGTCTCATTAGACAAAACCGTATCATAAAATCATAGAACCATAGAATGGTAGGGGTTGGAAGGGACCTCTGGAGATCACTGAGTCCAACCCCGCTGCCAGTGCAGGAACACCCAGGGCAGGCCACACAGGAACAGATCCAGGTGGGTCTTGAAAATCTCTAGAGAAGGAGAGTCCACAGCCTCTCAGCAGCCTGTTCCAGGCTCTGTCACTCTCATGGGGAAGTTTTTCCTCATGTTGAGGTGGAACTTCCCCTGTTCCAGCTTGTGACCATTACCTTTTGTCCTATCACAGGGCACCACAGAAAAGAGACTGGCCCCTTCTACTTGTCACCCACCCTTCAGATATTCGTAAACTTTAATAAGATCCCCTCTCAGTCTTCTCTTCGCCAGGCTAAACAGCCCCAGGGCTCTCAGCCTTTCCTCATAAGAGAGATATTCCAGTCCCTTCATCATCTTTGCATCTCTAGCATATTGTATGCCACACATATAGCTATCTAGTAGTGTAACCATAGAGGAGATCTGCTATCACTTCACAGAAGATCAGAGGTGTGTCAGTAGGGTAGCATGAAATGACAAAACTATTACTATGTATACAGTTAGTAACTATGGATTTTAGCTACTCCAATCCTGCATATCCTGATTTAGGAACTGGTTATAGCATATATGGTATCTTGAGAAGGACCTGGTCTTCAAAAGCCCCTAGCAGCTCTAGATGGAGATCTAACCATTTTGTTGCAAAGCCAGAAGTCTTGTAGCATACATGTAGCACTCACCGCATACTGTGTCTATCTTCCCATCAGCCTGCAAGGAAAACTGGAGCAGAAAGTAGAAGAAGGAAAGGGACCTGTCCTCTGTTTTGCCTAAATTAATTAAATCTAAAATTTCTTAATAAAAGAAACTCTCTGAGACTCATCTTTACATTGCAGAGGTGTTAGAAGCAACTGGTTTTAAATTCTAGGAACAAAATTGTAATACTCTACACAGGACGTGTGAAATTCCTAGTGTTGGATGGTAATTAGATTCTTTGCCTTAAACCCATCATCTTCCTTGGATGGACATGGTTGGGATTCATCAGAACAGATGTGCTCTTCAAGATCAGGGAAGGGAGCTGTCAAAACTCAGGAATTACCACACCCCCTAATACAGAAATTCCAAAGAGAGATTTGCTCAATTCTCTTTCATGGGGTTGAGAAAATGTTTCCATCCCCTAAACAGATTCTGTAGTTTGTTACAGATATGAAGCCAAACTCAATGCAGAGTTATTCAAGCAGAAGTTGGTTCAGAGTTCAGGTAGTTACAATACAGCTATTCCAGTCATTGTGAGCAAGATACTTGCTCTCCTCTTTGCTGAGGGCTGAGAACTGAAGTGGTTAAGAGGAGATGAAAGTGTAACTATTAAGCAGAAAGCTTAGCTGAGCCTTTATCCCAGAAGAATTTAAAACTACTCCTTTCTACCAAAGTTTGACTTTGCCATTGTTTTTCATTTGTGATGGAAGAGTAAATGTCATCCATGTGTCCAAATCCAGTGTTGGTTTTTAACCACTAGCTTTAGGTCTTAATCAGATTCAGCATAAAACTCACAATGAATTTATGAAATCCTCTGAAGAAGACATTAAAGTCAAACCCTACCTGTATAATTTGGTACTATCCTACCATCAAGGCAAACATTCTCAGAAAACTTTTCAGAGGCATTACAATATGAGCAATATTCATAGCTGCTGCTACCAAGAGCATCAAGTGAAGGAATGTACTTATGAAATAACTTGTGTTTTCTTAGAAAAAGGCATGGTGGAGAAAAGAGGCTTTATTCTCACAGCCTTATTTCCTGAGTAATAGCAGAGTGAACAGACAAGATACACCATCTAGTTTAGTCTAAGGGTACTCCAACTTCTTTCTTTTACATGGATAAACTGCATGCATATGCTAAAAATAGTAATCGAGTCATTGCTTTTCTGTGAAAGGGAGTATTCAATATTCAAGAAACTGCACAGAGTGACTGATGTTCTGTGGCTTATTCATCTTGTCAGGAAGTCTCTTCAAGGCGTTCAGTGTAGAAAGAATAAACAGAGGAAAGCTGTTTTTTTCTAAAATTCTCCCTAAAGTAAGTAGAGGTTGAATAACTTTGGTGCATTGGGCTGTCCTGTCCTGGAAGCTCGGTATGGATAAGAGGTTATTGGAGAGTCAAGGCATCCTTGCTCTTCCAGGAAGAAAAAAAGTGGTACAAAAAAAAGTGGAACAAAAAGTATCACCACAAAAATCATGCAAAGCTCCTTCACATTAGGAGGCGAGTAGCTTACTTGCAGTTGCCACTCACACACTGATTAAAGGACCACAATTTTTGAAACTTGTTCATATATAATGTGATATGGTTATGATTTTAACTCCAGTGGGAGTGAGGAGAAAACTGAATGCAGTTGTTATTTCAGGGGCACAGCAAAGTTATACTAATAATTTCTATAAATATTCTTCAAAAAATATATGAAGCAGTTTTCAAATTTTAAATGCTAATATACATCAGGCTATGTTGCAAGACCATGTATTTGAGATTCCAGGGATTTCAAGTGTCCTAGAACCATGAAAGTCGCTTGGCAGCCATGAGATAAAGTATTGTCACAGTACTGACCCTAGAAGATGCTGTCAGATCATGTTACTGTATACATGGAAATACTGGTCTGAATGAAATCTATCCCACAAGTGATGTGCCTTTTGCTGCATGAACACCCTGCGTTTTTCAGTAGTCAGCACTGCCTCTGGAAATGACAGAGTGTAAAATGTCATGTATTATGATCACCAGATCCTCTGCCTTCATAGAACTTTCTTCTGCTCTGTCACCTTTCTATAATAGGAACATGACATCCAAAATTAAAACAGATATTTGTACATTGGGACTCATGTTCACATGCACATACAGTGTAACTAGTCAGAATGCAGATTTCTGCAAGCTCTGTTAGGAAAAGAAATTAATTATTAAATCAGTCATTTCTATGATGTAATGTGATTTCTGAGTACCCAGGACAGTAGAAAGTCGGTCCTATCTTCCTGAAATCAGGTGGATTCAGTAAACAAGGACTGAACCAACCAGGCTATTTGCTCAAAGTTCAAAACATTTTTTTTTTACTACTATTAAGCCAAAAGTTTCATCTAATTATCTCACCAGAGCTCTGTTACCGTGTTTGCTATTTCAGTTGCAACTTCCATCTCCCCAGTGGCCAGTGTCCTGCTCTTCACATATATTCATCAAAACTACCTACACCGTTTCCCTTGCTCTGTTACTGAGCCTTGTTTTGGATAAGGGTACATAACTGTGCTCCTCTACGTCCTTCTAGTATTCCAATTACCTGGTTCCAAAAAAAAAAAGGTTAAATTATTTCCTGAATTATCAGATATGCTCAAAATTTAGTGCAATATATAATATTGATATGAGCTTTTGAATTACATATGTTGAAATGCATTTTGATTGAATTTTGCAAGGAAATTTAAAATATATTTTAACATAAAGATATGAAGAGCAATGTTTGCAAAAATAAAATAATGCACTAAAAATTTAATCATACCAGTGTGCTAATAATCATATAAAAATTTGATCTATTGCTGCCTAAGTTTCAAAACATCTATGTAAGTCATCTGCTTTCAAACAGGAGACACATTTTCATCTTTTGATTTCTTAAAGACAAGGAAGATTTTAGTCTTACTTCCTAAGAACATAAGGTTATATGACTGTGGATTGTGCATGTGCATTTATGTCTATGTCTGTGTTCTCTCCTTCCCCTCGGTGTAACTTGAACCTGTTGGCTGCTTTCAGACTAATTTGAGAAAAGGTCATAGGTCTCAATGGTATTAAGTTCCTACAAGTTTTGTGATAATTGCTAGCTGGGTAGGAATAAAAGGACCCCTTAAGTGGGCCAGCTAGCAGAAAGGTTGAAAAGCTATTAGATACCAGTGTATCCACATAATGTAGATTCCTTATCAATTCTTCTCTCTAAGTGGTAAATACCATCCATTTTACGATTATGATTTATCATTTACCATATGAATTGCACAAAAAGAGAGGAAATAAGTTTTGCTAGTTCTTATAGGAGAGTTTCATTCTGTAGTCATAATTCCACTGTAGCAAATTATGTTCAAGTCTGACAGAATTTATCACTTCAGCATGTCATACTGCGAAGATATCTTGACAAGGAAGAACAGAAAATCTTCCAAGAATTATGGCATTTGGGGAAAACTATAGAATTTGTCCTTCCATAACTATAAAAGATAAGATAGGCAGAAGCCATGTAGAGCTTGTTAGCAAATTTACAGATTAAATTAAATTCAGTGAAACTGGGATTAGGAAGAAAGAATTTCCTGACATTTTACATATGTAGCTTGTTTGGTTGAATGAGGGATTAAATCTAACTGTATTTTTCTTTTGAGTGTGAAGAATGATAAAGCAAGATTTATATTATTTAATTAAAATTAAAAGATCTTTCAAAGGACTTTGAAAATAGTATATTGATTTTCAGCTCTTATTATAGGTCACAAGATAAAATGAAATATTTTTAATTAAAGAAATAGCTTTAATTATGTGTTTCAAAATAGTTTGACTCTTTATGAGTGTTCAGAGTTGACTACAAAATTATGATCTTAAAGGATGAAAAAAAAGTCTACTGAAGTGCAGTCATTCTTCCCAGCTGGAACATCCAGACTTCTGAACTTTAGGAATTTGGAAACTTGCTTTCTAAGAAGAACACTGGATTCTTCTGTGTTGTTTCTGATAGCTAACAGTTAAGCTTTGCTGTGCAAAATATACCAAATAAATTTAATCAGTAATATAGAAGAAATACTGGTAAGAAAGGGTAAGCTGTTCCTTAACCTTTAAACATCATGTCCCTCAAGGGTATCAAGCATATTGCTATACCACATTACAAATCTAAAAAACAATGTACATTCTGAAATTCAGGACCTCAATACCTGGACAGATGGAAATTCACATTTATCCAGTAGTACAGTCCCTCGAGACTTCTATTTCTCTGATAGATATGTGTTAGAAAAAAAGATATGTGGAGCTGAGACCAGATACTGTCCTAAAACATAGCTGTGTTTATACTTTGATCTTAGAAACACAGAAACATAGAAATGTCTGGGTTGGAAGGAACCTCTAGAGGTCATCCAGTCCAACCCCCCTGCTGAGAGCAGAGACATCCTCAACTAGAGCGGGTTGCTCAGAGCTCTGTCAAGCCTCACCTTGAATGTTGCCAGGGATGGGGCCTCAACCACCTCCCTGGGCAACCTGTTCCAGTGCTCCACCACTCTCGTGGTAAAGAACTTCCT
>JANHFX010015292.1:20725-33487 GCA_027560015.1 Chloroceryle amazona | reverse complement strand
GGTGGGGAAAGCCAGGCACGGTGCTTTTACTCAGTTTTGCAAATCTCGCATTCTTGTTGCACGTTTGGAAAAGTAATACGAGGATTAGAGGCCTCCTGACAAACTCGTCCCTCCAAAGGCTCAATGAGGGGGTTCTGTCATTTTCTGTAGAAAAAGGGGGCAAGCCCTGAGCAATTGCAAGCAATTTCCTATTTTTCATTTTGGGAGCTTTTACTGATACCGAGTTTTGGGACGGAGATTTTTTTTTTTCCCTTTTTTTTTTTGTGTGTGTGTGCGTGTTAAGTTTTGGTTCAGATTTAAAGGGAAGCTTTTGAAAGTAGGTTAGAAAAGGAAAACAAACAGAAATCCTAGTTATGAGCATATTTATCCAAGCAGTGGAACTGAAATGGCATGAGCATTTTGTATCATCTGTCAGGGAAAATCTAAACATCGTTCCATTTACATATCTGCTGAAGATCTAGGAAAGAGTTGGGGAACATATGCACATCTCCTAATAGATTTACAAGCAAATGGATTGTAAAAATATTAACAAGGGTCGCTGTAGCTGGCTTCATTTCAAAAAGATCAGCAGAAATATATTGTTTCAAAAGACTCCTTTGCTGTGTTACATTATTGCGGGCGCCCCTGGGCTGGGTTTGGGGGCTGTTTTTTGTTGTAGGTTTTAGAAATTTTTTTTATTTTTATTTTTTTTTAACCTTTCTGAAGAGCAGAGGAGAATTTTGGTGTAAGCGATAGAGAATTGTGCGGCCCAAATTTTAGGTGCTGCTTAGAAACAGGCTGCTCTCGGAAGAGCTGTATCCTCAAACTTTGCAGAGTAGTGCAATGGAAAAAAAAAAAAAAACAAAAAAACAACTTACTTTTTATCCTCGCTTTCCCAGCTTGCTGGTGCCTTTTCTTTTTAGGTGACCCATCAAGCACCGAGCTGGGAAAGCAAACACCTTTATCAAATACTTTGAAAGTTGCCCTTAAAGCTAACTTGGGGAAAGGCAAAGATCATCTCCTTTTCCACCAGTTACTTAAAATCTTGATATTTTGCAGCGAGGCTGCAGATAAGTCTGCAAATCTGTTAGCACACTTGCAGTGACACGTTCCCAAAACTTTTTATTTTTTGTATGTTTTTGGAGAGGGGACTGTAATAACACTGAAATAAATAATTGTATTGTGTAGAAACCTCTCCCCCCCCCACCTCTGCTTCCAGACCGATTTTGTTTGATCAGTCCTGAATGCTTTTATTTCCACTTTGCCTTTGCTAATACCTCGCCGCTGAGATTGAAGCGGTGCGATTTTACGGAGCGGCGTGTTTACCAAGACAGTTTGAAAGTTGGTCTGTTTATGAGTCATTAACCTATTCTCCTCGTACACCATTTTGAAAAGACACATTGGAGTCTAATAGGGACGTGCACACCTCGCGCGCCGAGCAGCGGTGCTTTGCCTTTACTTCAGCCACGTACCCTGACTTTTCACCAAAAAGCACCTTTGAAATTCTTTTTTTTTCCCCTCCTCTTGAAGTCTTTTAAAGTGGGGTTTGTAGGTTTGGGGTTTTTTTCGGGTGTTCTTTCTACCTCCCCTTTCAGGTTCGCATCGTAGAAATCAGCTTTAGCGCAGGTTAAAGCGACTCTCTCTTGGACAGTATCCAGCGTCGAGCCAAAAAAGTCCCAAGCACATGAGATCAGGCAGGACAAAGCACTGCTTAAAGCAGAAAAGTTAAAATATTTCAGGATGTACCAAGACATGTTTAGAAACTGGGAAGGCTGGAAGCGCTCCCCTGGCTCATTGTGGGTCTGTCAAGGCTCTGCTGTGTGTACCTTCGCAGATAAACTTCCACTTGACAAAAGGCCTTTTTTCCTTGACTCTCCCTGAGTGGGGAAAGGGAAGGACAGGATGGATCAGAAGGGAGGGTTTATTATTTTTAATAGCTTGTAAGGACCTGGAGCTTTTATATTTTTATTTTTTTTTTTTTTCTTTTCCTCCCCCCCCGTGAGAGCTGTTTCTGGTGGGTGAGAGCAGCTCCATGTGCTGGGATTGTGGCTCCTCTCACTTTTTGAATCTGCCGACTGCAAACTCGCAGCAATCTTTTCTTTCCTTTTTTTCCCCCCCCTTTTTTTTTTAACTTTATTGAAATTTGAAACTACAATTTTTTTCATTGGGGTGCAAGGGGGGGGGCAAGAGGAATGTGCCAATCATTAGAGTGATTTATTTTATTTCACCTGATTATATTTTAATAATGATTCATAGTACTTGTGATTGCTGCCGCTCTGCTGTGCTATAATGAAATGTATTGTGCTGGTTTTGGTAGTTTTTATCAATTTGTGCTTAAAATAAAAATAAATGCTGTGGTATTACCTCTAGATTTAAGTATTTGCAATTCAGAGGCCACTCGCAGTAAGTGCAGTGAAAGCTTTTGGGAAGTCAGCAGAAGGTCTTGAATTATGACAGCATTTTGCTGATGGATATTTCTCCTATTGATTTCTCAATTTTTCATAATTTTCAAAAAGAAAATTTGAGTTAAAATAAGGTTTTGAAAGGAAGGAAGACGTCTGTTCTAATGGCAATATTTGCACGGCCTGAAATGATGTGGGGAGGAAATGTACTCCATGGGATAATTAAAAAAAAAAAAAAAAGTTAGTTAATCTGAAAAATCCCCAGTGTTGTCTTGCAAGGGTAGGCAGCGGGTGGCTTTTACCATGCTGGGGGAAACATTGCACAAATGACTTTATTTTTCCCTCCTGGAGGGCCCAATCCTGAGGAAAGGAGGAACTCGGCCCCTGGAAACAGGGCCGTCCCCAGCACGCAGAGCTGGATCAGGCCCCACAGGCTATGTACATTTTTATATGCAGCCTGCAGTTTGGTCAATCATTTATTCAGAGAAAAACATATTTTCTGATACATTTTGATCTCTTTGACTGATTTATGTAGTACTCTTTGAGGAGATATATATATATTTTTTCTTAAACAAAATTGAGGAGGGGTCTTTCTTGCATTTTTTTTTATTGCCAGCATAATTTTAATCGGGATTCTTTTTGTGCCAAGGAAGAGGGGTGATCCTTAGCTCATCATTACACAAAGCAAGCAGTGTCTCTGGATGGCCAAACTAACTTTCCGAGTAGGGCATTTCTTTTCCAATATCTGAAAGTACGATGCAACGTGTAAAGGAAAAAATTAGTAATTCTTTTCATATTTGCACAAGTCGTGCTAAGGTTTCCTGTTAACTGTATTTTTATTTTTTTTTTCCTGTTTACTTTATAGAAAGGCTCAATTTGGCTTGTCCTAAAATGCCAAAATACCAGATGGGTTTTTTTCCTTTTTTTTTTACTAAATATAAACAAAACTGAAAAAATAAAAGTTAATTTGTAAGACTTGCTTTTTTCTAGGATTTTAGCGTTAGTTCTTGTTGCGCACGCGGGATAAATCGGCAGCGGTACTTTCTACCTCCCTTCACTGTTTAGGAAACGGGGAGAAAACCACCCTTCATTGTATTTGTATATGCAGCTCTATTGGCATTTTACTATACTGCCTGCTGCTATTTCCAAATATATCTTAGGGAAAGTTTTACTATACTTTAGACTTCCCCATACAAACATTGATTGGCATCCAAATGTTTAGGATTTGCCAAATTGGCGGGCACACGCTGGCTACACCGCAAGCAGCGGGGTCAGGGAGAGAGCAAAGGGAGATACGCGCTCCGCAAGTGGACTCGCAGCGGGGTTTTTACCTTTTAACTCATTCTACCTGGTTTTGTCAGAGATTTGGGGATCGGGGAAAAGGCCCCGTCCTTGCACCGTCTCTGCCTGGGTGCTCGTTGGAAGTTGGACTCCGCTTTTGCGGGGTGGGAGCGGAGGGTTTGGGGTCGGTGTGAGGTGAAGCGGGAATGCGGCGGGGTCGGGATCCGTCGGCAAGGGGTACGAGTCCCACGGCCCTTAAAACGTATGAGCACCCTCCTAATTCTCACCGTCCCGGCGAGCCTTAGCGCTTCACGCAAAAGCCCCCTTTCTGCAGGCTTTTTGTTGATGGTTTCGGTGACATCGACCCTTCTCTGTAACTTTTTCAGGATGAATTTCATCCCTTCATCGAAGCACTTCTGCCTCACGTCCGAGCGTTTGCGTACACGTGGTTCAACCTGCAAGCCCGAAAAAGAAAATACTTCAAAAAACATGAAAAACGCATGTCAAAAGAGGAAGAGAGAGCCGTGAAGGACGAACTGCTAAGTGAAAAACCTGAGGTAAAGCAAAAATGGGCATCCAGACTTCTGGCAAAGCTCCGGAAAGATATCAGGCCTGAATTTCGGGAGGATTTTGTTCTCACAGTCACAGGAAAAAAGCCTCCGTGTTGCGTTCTTTCCAATCCAGACCAGAAGGGCAAGATGAGAAGAATTGACTGCCTTCGCCAGGCAGATAAGGTCTGGAGGTTGGACCTTGTTATGGTGATTTTATTTAAAGGTATTCCGCTCGAAAGTACTGATGGCGAGCGCCTTGTAAAGTCCCCACAGTGCTCTAACCCCGGGCTGTGCGTACAGCCCCACCATATAGGAGTTTCTGTTAAGGAACTCGATTTATATTTGGCATACTTTGTGCACGCAGCAGGTAAGTGCTTTTCTATACCACTTTCTCCAACTTTTCGGTTTATCTCCGTGCCGGGTGCTGGTGGCTGCATGAGCTGGGGAGGGAGCAGGGGACGCCGGTTATCTCTCTCCCGGGGCAGTGAGGAGAGTGCCAGAACTATCCTCCTTTTTTTTTTTTTTTGGTTTTCTTTTTTTAACCGTAGGCTTTTAAGGTGCAGCCACGTAAAAGCTGCTCTCGTTTTCCTGGGGTTAACTGCGTTCCGGGCATCCTTCTCAAGGTGTTTTCCTCAATGTTGTCCTAGGAGGGATTGCAGCCGGACATGGTTTCCTTTTTCCTGATTTTGGGGGGAAGCAGATAGATTTTAATACTATATTTATTTTATTTTTAAATAAAGTTTGTCTTATGTTACGCACAAAGTAGTTTGAAAGGGCTAGAGCTGCCTGAGGCCTGTGGGTCAGGAGTAGCAGGTGCCCTCACCCTACAAGGAAGGAATGGGGAGTGTAAATCTCACAGGGCTGGGCTTGGAGGGAACGGAGAAGACAGTCCCTCGATAGCAAACCTAGTCACCAGGTCTGAGCGGCCATGAAACAAACCCTGGGGCAAAGAAAGCCCTTTAACCCCCCCTGAAATAACATGATTTACACACCTAGAAGCTGAGCAGGTCTTGATACAAATTCCTGTTTTGATAATACTGTGTTGGGGGGGGGGGGGCTGAGTGGTTCTTGCGCGTGATGAAAATCCTGGGATCTCTGACTCCAGCACAAAGTACACCCTGCCCGCGGAGCGACTCGGTGTGCTCAGAGGATGTGAAGTATGTTGACTGGATAAAATAATATGCTATTGTAGTTCCGAGTGATTCTATCACAGAAAAATGTGCGCGTGTGAAGTGCTAGGCCCTGGTTTTCACGTGTGGTATGCATAGGTCCCCCCGGGTTTCAGCTCAACCTGCAAGTTGAGGGGCTGGATAGGCTGGAAAAATAGAGGAGCAGGGGGAAAGGAATCATAGCAGTAGAAACCACTTTGTATAAATATATGTTGGAAAAAAGCCTGAGCAAATTACAGCACTGGGAGCCTGCATTTCCAATGCCACCTACTTTTGGAGGGTCTTGCAGAAAGTTTTGGCCACCCTGAAGTTTTTCTCTGCTGAGCCCCCATGGCGGTTGTTGCGATAGGCAGTGTCGCCGCTGTGATTTTATGGGCACGATCCCTGTTTGCAAATAACTTTCCAATATCCTCACAGTATTTCCTACAGATAAGCTGCAAAATTTACTTTGCACTTTGGTGCGATGTGGTAAAACATCCTGCACGTTTATGGCAAACGGGAGGTAGGCAAATATTGTGGAAAACCATTTATTTACTCTGTGATTTTTTTTTTTTAATTTTATTTTTATGGGGCATAGTGAAGGAAGGATTAGTAACTAATGGCCGACCAAAGGGGTGTTTTGGGTCCCCTCCCGTTCCATCATCAGCCCCAAGGATAACCTGGGACTCGCATACCTTTTGTCTGCCTCAGTTTCCTCCTCTGCACGTTGGAGCGGGGTGATGCGCTTACAGTGCTTTGATATCCATGGCTGCAAATCGCTATGCACTGCTGTATGGCACAGGGGTTTTCATTACTTTGATTTATATATAGCATGGTGCTGGTAAATACTGGTTTGTATTGTGTCTCCTAAGTGAAAAGCAACCTTTCGCAGAGCGCGAGAGTTGTTACTAGAAACCAATGGTCTTGGTTTAGCCTGCACGTAGGGTCACAAAAATGTAGGACGGGGAGAAAAGGACCAAACCCAGGGGAGCAGGTACTCTGGGGAGCTTGAAAGGATCCTCTCCCTGTTATAACCGTCAGGCAATAGATGTTATAAAAGTTCAATATTGTGATTAGGGACACACCATCTTATCAGCAAGCTGTTGGCAAACAGTAGCCTTGATAGCGAACTCTTACTTATTTCTGCCTTCATCGTCAACAGGCAGCAATTGCACTAATTGTTCTTCGGAGTAGACCTTTTGAGCAGAAACTTAGCGTGAGGCTTCGGCTCATTTTTGGGGGGGGGTTAGATTTGCGGTTCTGTGTAAGCAGCAACGCGCTCGTACCGACCGCACCGCTTCGTGTTTTCAGCCGTTGTTTGCTGATTGCACGCATCGCATTGTGCTCTTAATGCAGTAGCGTGTGCTGGTGTATTCCCTGCTAAACCTCACCGGGGAGGGGGACAAAATGATTTTGAGGAGGTAGCACAGCATGGTCGCCGTCTAAATCGGTTCGCAGAGGTGTACCGAAAGGCTCGCCTATAGGCTACCTTTTTTTTTTTTTCCTTTTTTTTCACCCCTTTTTCTCCCTTTTTTTTCCCCCCTCCGATGTATCCCAGCAGTCTTTGTTACACCTGAACATTGGCCAAGTTGACAGCCATTGGTTCCCGCAGACCCGCAGTAATGGCAGCTTGTGCCGGGTGCGCAACAGGAAAATTACAAAAGAAAAAAAAATATTAAGGCTCCTTTGTCTCAAAGTCCATCAGACCTCGCGCCCCAAATGTATGGACCGCTTATTTATAAGGGGGAAGTCCCCAGTGCAAATATTAGGTAGGCTGGTCAACTTACATATAGTGGATTTGATAAGCATCTGCTATAGTACAGAAGATTTGTAAACACTAAACAATGTTTTTACCTCCTTAAAAGTTTTGAGAAGTTGCCAGTATTGGCAGGAGGCACAGACTCCGAAACGTGCTTGAAGATACGTGCCAAAACCATTGTGACCTTTTCACCCATAGTGCTCGCTTCTCTTTTTCTTCGTGTTTTTTTTTTTGTGTGTGTTTTTTTTGTTGTTGTTGTTTTCTCTCCCACTCTTCGTCCTCTCTTTTTTGGGGAGAGTATTCTCTTCCAAGATGCCCTTATTCGAGATGACTTCAGCAGTGAGATGTCCCTTTCCTTCTAAACATGTACGATAATTACTGCTTTGAATCCATGCTTTTTCTTCGCTAGGCACTATCATCTGTAAGGGAACACATGTGCCCAGATTTAAATAGTGCTTCTTACAAAGCTACTGAAATCAATTATTCTCTTTACGAACTGGCTAGAAAGAGAAAACAAAAATATGCAAATAGGCAAACTCCATGTCATTTCTGTTTAAAAAAAAAAATTAAAAGAAGAAAAAAAAAAAAAAACGGAAAGGAAAATCGGTGTTTTGTGAATTAGAGGTTGACCAGAAAATGTATTGAAATCTAGAGTGTTGCTCTCAGTTTGCAGTTTCTAATCTGCTTAACTAAAAGCAGGCGTCATTTTCATACCCTGAACTTGGGTTCACTTTTTAGTTTTCACTTATTCTGCGCTTGTATCAAATGACAAGTTGGAAACCATTGTGGCAAACCGTTTTCTTTGTGGGAGTCAAACAGTAAAGCTAATTTATGACCGGTCCTTTACCAGATGATCTGTATCAGAATCTACAATATACTAGGCACGTGGCAAGGTCACAATTTAAGTTGTTAAGGTCACAACCTTAGCCACCAGGCATTTGACCTTTTAGATAAAGTTAACCTTTGTTCATTAGTAGGCACTCAACCGAGAACTTTCTGGAGTTTTTTACTGCTTTGGAGTTCCTTCTGCTAATGTGATCAGATTGGAGAATAGATTCGCAATGGAAGTAGTTAAATTTTGTGAGAGGTCACAGTTTTTAGAGACTTCTCCAGGGGACGAAGCTGGATGGCAGGCCGGGAGGCGATGCTGCAATGCCCGGTTTATTTTTTTGGATGGCCATCGTTATGCGCGCCGGGCGAGAATTAAGCTAGCGAGGTATTTGTGGCAGAGAAAATCTTTTAATCTTTCCAAAGGACATTTAAAAAAAAAATCCCAATTGTAAGAAAAATCTGGGGGTCGGGCTTTATTTACATGAGCTCATTTTTTCTGTTTGTGTTTAGAATAGAAGCCAGCGAAGATGCAAGAAGTCAGCCTTTTTTTCTGCCACTGTGAAAATTTACTTAGCCTCTAAACATGCTCTATGGCTAATTGACTGGGCAATAGCATATAGCACATGACCTTGAACTCTAAGCACACCCATTTTACTTTCCCATAATCAGATTTAAAATATTTCTAGTCAGACCACCACAAAAAGGCACCGATAGGAATAACCCAAAGGTTGGTTGATGCAGAAAACGCCTGCGGATAACCAAAATACCCATGGAGGTCTCGGGGAGTCCGAAAGGTACATCAGGCTTTGCGCCGTAATCTTTTAGTACAATTGGTATTGATTGTTGCTGCATTAATCCTGTTAATAGCCGCAGCCGGTTCGGCGTGTTGCAGGGATGCGAGAGGTGTCCTGACAATACTGTACATCACCAAAAGAGCTGTCGCAGCGTCTTGAACTCCTGGTAGCTGCTTTGCAAAAGTGGAGCGTTCGGCGGTGGAAACTCTTGCCGGCTCATACGGAAACGCACACCATATTGTTTACTTAATTATGCTGTAGCAAAGGCTCATTTTTAATTATTTAGCTGACTTTCTCGCTTTGCTGCGATGCCGCGTTTATTATTTAATTTAAAATCAAAAGGGCCTCACTACTGTTAGTTTTTTTGATGCATTTTACTTTTTGTTTTGGCTACATTATTGTCATTCCATCGTACAGTAATCCAGATAGCCGTGATATGCAGATTGGCCAGATGGTCATGTTAACAGATTGAGAACCCACTTCCCACTGCTAAAGAGCAGGTGTAAGATCAGTGGGCTTTTTCCCCCCCCCCCCCCCCTTCTTTCCTCCCAAGTTTCAACCAAAATGCTCTTTAGACAGCTCATAATGGTAGTTAAAAAGGGGCACATTTCAAATGGTGTTTGTTCTGCAGAGATAATATGTAATATATATGTTGTTTTTACACGTATCTGAAGACTTTTAAAGCATCCGTGACATTCTCTCCTTTTGAAAACCTGCTTCCAGCTGGTGGCTCTTCCAGTGTACATCCAAAATGGTCCTTAAAAGTTTTGTTTGCAATGTTAATAGTCCCAACGCATTTCTACCTTTACCAGAAAACACTTGGCCAGCTTAGCAGCGGGTATTGCACATGCTTTTCCTGTACAGGACTCCCTGCCCAGTTCAGTGTTCAGTGGAAATGTTAATGTTTGGGGGCTCATAGGAGTGGGTTTTTTTTCCTCCGTTAATTTTTGCCACTGTGAGACATCCACAGTTTTAGAGAAAAAAGTGAAACTAAGACATCTCACGGCATTTCTGCCATCACGGAATACCCTGGGAAGGTTGATTTCACCTTGTTTAGCCTTACAAAAGATGCCCATAAAAAGTCAGTGGTGGGAGCCGGGGTATCTCTGTCAGGACAGGTGGGGAGATGACAGCTACAGCTCCTCAATACCCCAAATTTCACACACCCACCTATCGCAAGCGCACACAAAGCACATCGATCTCCACGCCCTGCGCGGTGCAGAAAGATATCTCCATCTCTTGGTGCTCTGCGCTTTGGGGAGCAGGACCGAGTGCTTCGTGCGGCCCTGAGCAGGGCAGTAGCTGACAGAAGCAGGATTTAGGTGGGACAACTGCTCACCCCATGCAGTTGTAACTGAGCCAGTGAGTATCCGTGATAATTCAGATACTAACTGGTGCGGCACTTGGGACTGTCTGCTCTATCACGAACCCCTGGCAGGAGTTCAGTCATGTGGTTTAGCTTTCTCCTTTCTCCAACAACAACAATAACAACAAATAAACACGGGATGAAGACATATTCTGTGTGCCCAGGATGTTTTCCAGGGGGTGGGTTCAGCTGGTATCAGGGTGTGTGATTTCCATACCTCCCTGCCCCGATGGGCTTTGAGGTGCGGAAGTGGGAGAAGCCTTTGAATGGTAAGAAAGTTGCCCAATGCTGCTGGCTTGTCTACAAGTGACTGCACTTTTATATTTCCCTTCTTTTCCACCCAATGATGAATAGCATTAATTTAGATCTATTTAAGGCGAGTGTGGGAGAAACCACAATCTTTGTTGTGGTCACTGCTGTACACAGCAGGGCTGAATGTTTCTCTTGGTTAAGGCCTCAAAGCTGAATCTGGAGAACCCAAAACATCATGTCAGCTTTTCAGACCTTTCAAAGAGACAGTGGAATCCTAATTGTTCATAAAACCCGCTATTTATTATTACAGTTATGTATTTTCTCCCCATTCGGATGTAAAGGAAAGGGCATCCCTCCCTTTCCATGCCTTGAGCTTCTCCGCAGCTCCTCCTCCTCCCCTCAGTGCTTCAGGTTCAGGCACTTGCCGAGTCTTTTGCAACCAGCAAACAAACCCCAGCCTGCTGCTCCGTAAACCCTCAACCTTTCCCCAAAAGCCTGTGCTAACACATCCCAAAGTTGGACCCTTCCCAGGGGGACGGCTTTTGGGGCATCCTTGTTGGAAGCTGTGAGTCCAGCTCTGCCCCTGCTCCCTTCCGTGCAGACAAGGCCTGGAGCTGCTGATTAAATTACCAGGCTGTAAATTCAGGACAAATTATTTTAGCCTCCTAACAGCAGCCGACCCTGAAGGTTTCTTTACGACAGTGAGGGTTTTTGGTAGATAAGAGTTGTTGGTGAAGTAAAATTCATTTTAACCGCTTTGGTTTTTCCGTTCATGTGATGCTCTTCATTCATTTAACCTTTGGTTATCGTTAATTACCACATGCACTGTGGTAGCCACCAAAAAGTCCATCCGGGATCGGCGTGTGGGGCAGTTTTATTCCAGCAAGTTCTTTGGGGGGGGGTGGGAGGTTGCAGCATTTTATGCCCAATTGCAATGGCAGTGCCCTGGCCATTCCCCTCATCCCAGTATAATTAATTTTGAAGAGTTAACAATGTATTTATATGAATTTGTGGAAGTATTTCTAGCTAGCGTGACTCCGCGTCCCCACCCAGGGGATAGATGTGGGCACGTGAGCAGGACCCCATGCGTGGTAATTCTCACGGCTCAGCGTGTAGGAGGAGGATGTGGCCCTGTAGATCGCGTGCGTTCGGGCTGGATTTGTAGCCACTGTCCGTAAGATGCGTGAGGGGCTCCATTTTGTGTGCCAGGCTCTCCTGCACGAGTGTGAAATGGAGAGCTGCGCGCTCAAGCTTTGCCTACAAGTGAAGCACGCAGGGTACGTCGCCCGCAGGCCCGCGGTGAGGCCTGGGACGGGGTGTCCTGTGCTTGTACATCCACCTTTGGAGCAATCGATGGTCTCGGTGTCATCTTCTGGTCCTTTACATCCCCCCTCCCGGTCTGAGCGCTATTGCGGTGTCGCCACAAACCAGCACGTTGGCTCTTGGACCGGCGCAAAGGGCCCCGGAGAGTCGTTCTTCCTTCCCCGCGGGCTTTAGTACACATCAGTGCCGTTAGATCGGCGAGATAAAATCAAGATGGGTTTAATGACACACTATTCTGAAAGTTTCCTGGACTTTATTGTTCATAACTTGGACGTGAGTCGGGTTATTTACACATGAGGATTAAAAAGCTGCAAACAACTGTGTGATTTTTAGGGGCTGAAAGCAATTAGCATATGTGGGTAGGAGGATACGCTGCGTGTCTGCGTTCCTTTAAAATATAAATCACAGTTATTTAATTATGTTTTGAGAGGGCAGATTTAAGGATATACTGCAAAATGCATTACCTATTATACCAACACGATAATCTTATTAACCTTGCTTTCTACTTTTTAATTTTATTGTGCACCCTGTACAAATCTTACGATATCAAAAATAATTACTTGGAGAATACATGATGTCAGAGGTCCGATATGACATTTATCTTCACAAGTGAGGAGTTGGCTCTCTCGTGCACTGCATAGCAGCACGGGAGGCGGCAGGCAGGTCCACCCTGAGGAAAGGGAGCGGAGATGGGTATGGTCAGATGGTGTTGAACGTATCTAAGTGTGTGCTTGAGGGTTTGTGTTCTAGCCGAGGGCCGGCTCCACCAAACTGGATGCAATTCAGCATCCCCAGGCCTCCCGGAGTAGAAGGGCTGAATGTTTTACTTGCACGTGCCACACAACTCCCGTAGGTGAGCCAATATTTCAGGGTGGTTCCATGCATCTAGCCCTGATCCGAGTTGGATCTCCTGTTAAACCCCATGTTCTCCATCCCTCCCCAGGGCAGGGCTTCTTTCTTTGTTTTTTGATTTTTTTAGGGTTTTTTTAATCCCTCTCTCCTAATGTTTGATATGTGTTGATATTTCCCCCTTTATTTTGTGAGGGAATGGGTGAGGGTGATGGGTGAAGGGAAAC
>JANHFX010015292.1:0-20625 GCA_027560015.1 Chloroceryle amazona | reverse complement strand
TGAGGGAATGGGGGAGGGTGATGGGTGAAGGGAAACAAATGCCATAATAATATCCCTTTTCAGAAGAATATAGTTTAATTTTGTGTGTGCGTGCAGCAGCTGCCATTGGCAAGCTGTCGTCTTTGTTGCCATGGGCTTTTTTTTTTGCCTTTTTTTTTCTTTTTTTTTTTTTTTTCTTTTTTTGCATGCGTGCCAGAACATGATTGGACGTTTCAGCATGATCATGTTTTGGGGTGAGATATATCTGTGGTGAAGCACAAAATGATCATGGGGTTGGTGGGTGTCCAAGGCAGCATTATTTGGCCAGGTGAGCTGGTTGTGCTGGAGAGGGCCATGTGAGCGTCGTGCCTGGTGGTTGTTTGGTCGATGAGATAAAACTCACTGGTGCTCTAGATCCCTTGATGATGTAAAAAGGTCATTTTAAAACACCACAGGAGGGTGCATCCCTGAGATCTTCTCCAGCAGGACACCCATGGGGCGCAGCAGGAAGACCTCAGTGCTGCCTGGGGAGGACCAGCTGGTGGGTTTCTCTTGCCCATCTCACTTGCCTGGTGCACGCTCTACAGGGGATCTTGTCCATCCCCAGTGCTCACTGACACCACAGCGAGCTGGGTGATGGCACCAGTGAGTTTGTGCTGCTTGAGACCCTGACCAGTCATACACAGGCCTTGGGCAGGGCTTGCAGTGTTTATGGGGATGGAGCACACCTTCCACGGGATGTAAAACTAACGCAGCATCGCCTGCAACAACTGCAGGTGACAGCAAATCCTCCAGACCTGCCCCTGCTGTAGCCAGGGCTTTTCCTGCTCCTTGGTTTCATCCATTTGTCAGATACATAATGTGTTCATAGCATCAGTTATCTAAACAAAGTCTAAAGCTGCTCCGCACCGTCCTTTCTGCTGCACATCTCATCCCAGCTGCTGCCGCCCCACATTAAGGACAGTTGGACTGGATGTTCTTAAAGGTCTTTTCCAACCTAAATGATTCTGTGATCTGAATAACACAGGGTGGGAGAGCTGGAGTGCTCTTCGGCCTGGGAAACCCACCACGCGGCTGTGGGGATCATTGCTAGGTGGAAAAGGCTTTTGCAAACTCAGGAAAAATATTTCATAGGGAGGCATCTCTGTGCAGCCCTCTTAGGCTCAGACCGGTCCTAAACTGGAGCACTCGTCCAGGGGAAAGTTTGCAGGGCGAGCGCAGGCACTGGGCACAGTCTGCTGAAGGTTCTGGGGGAGAAAAAGGAGAAGGAACTAAAGGCAGAGTGTTGAGACAGCCTCATTCATGTGTTTTTCTACGTCTACAGCTTTAGCCTTGTGTATGAGGTACAGATAATGAGCTGCTTGAGCTTTGTAATAAACATCGCCCGGTTAAATAACTGGGTTTGCATTTAAATCCAGTGCACGTGCTACAGAATACTTTGTAATGCTCTGGAGGAACAGGGATGAACCCCTGTAAAGTTATCCAGAGACAAGTTAGATGGTTGCTGCATTTATGGTCAAGGTGAACACTGTCACATTGTCAATCGGATTTCATTGTAATGATATTTGCTCAAAATTTTATCTGATCTTTTTATCCCATATGATTTTAATTTGCTATGGAAGAAAATATCCCAATCCCTGCATGATGCAGGAAACTTAGGGGGAAATTTAAATGTAGTTCTGTTCTTTTTTTTTTTTTTCTTTTAAGGCAAAGTAGTTTCAAGTAAATCAGAAGAATGAATTCTTTGTATCAGGATGCTTTTCTAAAGCCCGGCTATTGTTGCGATCCCTTTTAGGGAGGATAGCCACTGCAATGCTTTTATTGTGTAATGACGAGCACTTTTCCTGACGTGATGAGGACTTCATTAAAAATAGCCAACAAACCTATTTACATTTGTTTCTGTGTTAAAAAGTAGTTGTCGCTGAGCTAAAAAGTAAACCCTGCATCGTTTTATTTGAAAGCTTCACCAAACGGCTCACCCGGGTGTGGGAGGATCAGCCTCGATAGCGGCCAAACCCTTGCAAGCGTAGGTTGGGTGTTGCTGGAAGAGTTGGGAAAAACACAGGGCAGAAGAGGGATTTTTGTGGTTAAGATAATCTCCCCCCTCCCTGTAGTGAAGGAAATCAGCTTCAACAGCTGTGGTGTAGGTTCTTCCCGGGCAGGTGCAGTTAGAAGCACACAGTGCTGTTTGGGGATGCACACTTGCATCTCAGAAGCACATCTTCAAAGTGTCTGTGGATACACGAGCATGATATATAGGCAAAATAATATGCTCAACTCTACTTGAAATGTGGACATTGTTTCTTTTTCTGGTCAAAGGTTGGAGGTCAAAATCGTGATGGGAACTGAGAGTGGACCAGTTGTTTTTCACATGCATGGTCTTTAGTAATAAACTCTTCTCTAAGGAAGTGAGATGTCTCTCAGCCGGGAGCAGACCTGGGCTGTGAGGCTACCTACCTGTGGGACAACAATGGCATGAGCAGGGTCTCCATCCCAGCACAGAGCTTGGTTGTCTGCTGCGGTCCCCTGCGGTGTGGAGCACAGGGACCTCTCCACATGCCCTTTGTGCAGGCAGGGACCAGGCTGAGGGCTCTTTGTGCCGCCGGGTGGGAAGTGCA
This sequence comes from Chloroceryle amazona, assembly GCA_027560015.1. Classification (NCBI taxonomy): domain Eukaryota; kingdom Metazoa; phylum Chordata; class Aves; order Coraciiformes; family Cerylidae; genus Chloroceryle; species Chloroceryle amazona. The sequence goes on along the minus strand of JANHFX010015292.1, from coordinate 18,028 downwards.
CATCTCCCTGCACTGTGCTGAAGGATGCTGTGGGCATTGCCCTGGAAAAAAAATAAGTATATAGAATTTTCACTCTGGTTGGTTAGGTAGGCTTTCCATGAGATGGGTTGCTGAGAAAGTCTTGCTTTTCCCTGTTCCCAGATGGATCTCTCCCCGATATTGCCCTTTGCAATCAGCTTTCTTTGCCCAGGGCTTGGGGCTGAGCTGTCCTTGGCTGCTCAGTGCCTTCATCCCTGCCATGGGCCACTGAGTTTGTGCAGTCCAGCGCAGCTCGGGTGACGCTGTCGGCAGTACCGCCGCTGGTGACAGGGCTGGGTGTAGGGAAGGTATGAGCGGCAGCCATGCAAAGTCAGGACACACGGGACGTTTGGAAAGAGTGAAATGGAAGGAAAACGAGATGTTTCTGTCCACACAGTTCTGAAATATGAGCTAACTCACTTCAGTTGATAAATGTGCTTTGAAAGCCTCAAAAAACTTTCCCTGATTCCACAAGCAGCATCTAATATTAATAATATTTCCTCATCAAAAGGGATGAAGAGTTTCTCAGACAGTCTTGCTCATGTACCTCATTTTTTGAACAAGCTTCGTCTACCTTAGCAACTTCTCCAGGGAACTTTCCAGCTCCATGCTGGGGCCGCTGGTGCGGCTCGAGGACGGGTCAGCGGCCATGGAAGCATTTAACATTTTAATTGCCTTCCTATACCCATTGCTGCGATGACCTGTTTGTTTGGATTATATCTCTTTTTCATATTTAAAAGAAAAGGGGGAAAAAAAAAAAAGAGAAAACAAAGGAAGTACAGTGTTGTGCACAGAACAGTTATTAAAAACAGTTGGGAAGCATATAAAAGGTACTGTTTGTGTGAGAAACGGGACAGCTGTGATGGTCTATTGGGAAAGTGTGTACAGATGGTGGTAGGGAGGGGAATGATGACTACATGGCTGATAAATGAAATACAAAAAGCATTAAATTGGTGATCTTTTTAAAGAGTACACTTTTGGTTAGCATTTTTGGTGCATCATTAGGGCTCTTTGTCTGCCTCTTATTTAGCCAGGAAGAGCGACTATCTTCACACATTTGTGGCTCTGATTTTGTTTACAAATAAGGAGTCTGTTTAATAAATCACATACCATGGAATTATTGAAGAAGATAATTAAGCGCACGGTTTTCCCTACGTTGGGAATGGCATGAGATCGTCCTAAAGACCTGACAATGCCACAAATGCAGTTGGGCTCGAATTAGTGACGGTAACACGTGGGATTTCCTGGAGCCTAAACAGATTTCTTTGTTTTGCAAGTGGGACCGGTGGCGTGAGCCGGGTTTGGGGAGCGAGGCTTCAGCGTTTCGAAACCACGGAAGAAAAATGGCTCAGCATTTTGTCTTGATTTTAAATGAACTTCCAGTCCCAAAGGTGGTGGCACTCGGTGACCGGTGCCCGGCTGCAGTATCTGGGGGATGCTGGGGCTCCCAGGGGATGCTGGGGCTCCCCTGGCCCCACAGAGGTGACAGACTCTTCTGGAGAGGCAATGAAGGAAGGAGTGAGGGTTGGAGATACAATTTTTTTCCTGTAGTTCATAGGAGAGGGAATCCCATCGTCCAGTCCTTAGCAGAGCTTTATGATGGAGTTCATTTGTTGGGGGTTGATGGGACTTTTGGCCATATCTGCGTATTTCTGCACACTGCTGTAAAGTGGAGATGGTCCCTTAAATGCTGCAAACCTTCGCACAGAGAGTTTTTTAAACTAATAGGCAAAATAATCCCCCTCTTCCTGGTGTTTCTTCCAGTTTCCAGCTGAAATAATTCCTGGTTGCCCTTCTCCTTCCCTCTCACCCACCCGTTGCTTTGTGTCCCTGCTCGTTGTTTCTGGTTGCCATCAATAGATAAAAGTACTTTCCTTAATAATAAATAGCTTTTGGTAATGCTGCATTTTCCCACAACCCAGCCCAGTGTCTCGCTGCTCCAGGAGCCCTGGCCGCGTCTTTGTCCCTTCCTCACAGGGGACAGATCACCAGCAACTGCAGCACCCCCATTCAGAGGTGGCTTCAGGTGCTGCAGGAAGGGGGTTCAGCAAACCTCCGTAAGGAGAAACTGCCCAGAGGGAATTTTTCCAAAGCCCTGGTGGTTGCAGGTTTATTGATGCTCTGAATTTTGTTGGGTTTTACAAACCTCCCAAAACTTTTAACGTGCCACTTTGGGGATTATTTGCTCTCCCAACACAGTATCACAAACTCCTCTTGTTACCAGACCTGATGAACAACATGTTTCACTGAGCATATTTTATTTGTTTTGGGGGGGGTCAGGTAAATTTAGTTCTGTATTTTCTTGCAATGTAGAAGAAAAATAATAAAAAAACATCTTAAAAAGGTTTAATGTGAAGAAAATATATGACAACTTGATAGATTGCTTGGGACTTCAGTGCCGTAATTGTACAAAGTAGGTTGCAGGGTTTTTTTACAGATGCGATGTATTAAAAAGAACAATAGACAAAGGGACGTACAGCAGGAAGATGGAGAGACCATCTTGGCCAACCTCTTCATATTTGTTCCAAATTTCAGTTATTAAATATCACAGAAATTCACTTATTGTAGTAACATTCTCTGTTTTCTTGGCTGTTCAGATCTTGAGTCATTTGTGGGGTTTTTGTAGACCTTGTCCATGAATACGCTTCACCTCTAAGAAAGAAAACAGCCCCTTTCCTTTGTGGGTCATGGCAAAAGGACCACTTAGCAATACCTAGGCATGTATGAAATGCCTCGAGTTGAAGATGATTCCTTCTAGTAAATGTTTTATTTCTTACCAGTCAGAATGTGTTCTCTCCTATAGCTTCACCAAGTAGGCAAGTCCCAGAGATCTTCTAAGAGCTGCAGAGGAGGGTACCCCAGAGGTGGGAGACACAAGCAGCTGTTTGAGATGCTGCTGTGGTACTTCTTGACAATACCAGTCCAGCATTGGTTGTGGCCTTGCAAATGGCCACAGACCACACAACCTCGTCAGCTGGAGACACGAAGGAGGATGTGTTTTAGGGAGTTGTAGGTCTTCCTCCTTCCTTTCTGCAGCATAGAGCGTGCATTGCACAAAGGTGTCCACTTACCAAACCCAGCGAGAGGATGCCAGGTTTATCTGCCAGCTTGCACAGGAGTGGTTTTACCCACTGTCCCTGAGAGCGGAATTAGTTTCCGAGCTGCTCGGGCTGGGTGTGTGGATCTCCTCCAGAGCCTTGTCAGAGTGGCCGGGTGCAGAGTCCACCCCCCATTACTCAGCCGCTATTTTGGTCTCTTCTTCATGATGTGCTGCCAACCACGAGGGAGGGGACAGAGACAAAAATGTATGGGGTCTCTCAGTACTGCCCCAAGCTTTGAAGTAAAGGTTAATTCTTACTGAAGCAGTGATTTGTGTCTTTGATTAGTTGCTAATTTTACACTCACTAAAATAATTCTCTAATGATAGCAGTTGATGGGAGAGCCTGGCCATATTGTATGACTGTGATTTACAACTTGTGTTTCCAAACTTTTATGGTTTTTGGGTTGTTTTAGTGGTTGGTTTTTGATTTTTTTTTTTTATTTTTTTATTTTTTGCTGTAGGGAGCTTGGTCCTGCCCAGAGCAGAGGGCCTGCAGCTCCATTTGAGATCAAGTGATGCCCAGCCCCAGAGCCAGAACCCCATCCCTGGCAGGGGCTGGGCAGAGCAGTGCTACTCCCATCAGCAGGCTACAGGAAGAGAAGTATTAAAAGTAGAAAGCTATTAAGCAGTCAGGTTTTTATTATGCTTTAGTGTTTTGTTTAAGTCTGTTCTTAATTGGTTGATTAATGTAAGCGAAGTCCTTTTCTCCCCCACCATCTCTACAGATGGCAAATGGTAGGTCCCAACTGTCATTGTGCGCAAAAAAGGTTATGGTTCAAAGTCAGAGATACAGAGATACCACGATAATCAATCATAGGAACTTGTCTCACTGTGCCCGGCCAGGCAAAAGTTAGGCTTCGTAGTAATATTCCCTCCAAACCCATCCGGAGGAATTTCTTTTCACTTTCTTTCGGGGAGGGGAAGATGAGTTGCTGCAAACTTCTTGCTGCCAGATCTGGGGCATTTCAATAAATCCAGGCAGCGCTGCGAGCGGCCGCGGCGCCGCTTGGCATGGCCAGGGCTTTTCTTCTCCTCGGCATCCTCCTTGGCAGCGTCTGTACGAAAGCAGGAGGCACGCAGCCCGTGAACCTCACCGTTAAAAAATGAGCCCAGAAGAAATAGGAACATCATGTCTGCTTTAGAGAATTACCTTCAAATACAGATCTTTAAACTTTTTTTTTTTTTTAATCTAAGAGGATGATTTATTAAGGCTAACTTCCTTCTCAGGATGAAGCGTAGAATTATGTTTCTGGTATTGATCCATAAAGAGGATTTGCATTTTATTCATACTATAAAAGTGCTTTTAATGGAGACATCGTGGTAATTGAATTTATACTGTGTGTAACTATCGAAGTATCTTTTTAATTATTTTATGTTATGTAATACAATAACTAAATCCAAAGCCTGTGAAAGGGGATGGCTGTACTCTGTCCTTAGGAGTAACATATATTGCTTTTAATATTCTAACGGTGGAATGCAGTTAAGGACATTCTTTATTTGAGGGGAAAAAAAAAAAAAAAGAGAGAGAGAGGAGAAAGATTTCATTACATTCAGCACAGTATGAGACTAAGTCAAAGTAGTTTTGCTAATTAAATTCAATTGCTATCCATTAGACCAATGGAATGAGATGAATCTACCATATAGCTGACACAGCACAGGTATGCAATTTGGCTAAATGGCCATTTCTGATCTGCAGCACGCCTTTCTCCGCTCGCTCCTTTTTCCAGGCTCACAATTTCCATGCGGAGAGAAGTCGAGCGGCCCCCGACACCTCTCAGGGAGCACGGCCCCGTGTTTAGATAGGCAGGCTCTGAGCTGCTGCTGAGCAATTCAGAATGTGCTGGAGTAAGCTCACAAAGTCCGAAGACGATGGGGAGACTGGTGGAGGATGATTTTTTTATTTTTTTTTTCTGGGTTCATTCGTGGGTATTTTCCTTTTCCATGAGGCTGCAACACGGGCTCCTTGTGCTGCACGGAGTCATCCAGGAGCTGCTGCGAGAGCCGGTCTGAGTTACCAAAAGGGCTTGAAAGGCAGCGAGCGGGGTTCGTTTGCTGGCGTTCTGGCTACTTGGGGAGATTCCGTATGTCAGGCGGGGAAGTCTCCTACCCCAGTGAAATGACAAGAATACCTCTCAAGCATTGGCGGAGGCAAAATGTTGACAGCCAGCAAGGCTTCAGTGCTGCTGAGCGCACAGATTTACACTTCCTGCCAAGATTAAAACGGGCTAAACCCAAAACGGGAATCGGGGATTGTCGCTTTAGGAAGAAATAACGCCTCAGTGTAAGGCGTGGATGCGAGGGCTGCCATCAGCCTTCCAATACTTTTGTTTCCCGGGGTATCCCAAGCTCGTGCGTAATGGTCGGTGTTGTGGGGTCAGGACAGGAAAATAAAAAATAAACTTAGAAGGCGACTGGGATGGAAAATTTTGCACCTCACCTGCTTTGATGCTGGAGCTTACGTTCCAGGTTTGCCTCTCGATGGAGCAAAGTCTGGGGAGTTTGGTGTGAAGGAAGCCGCTGAACTTCACTTTCTGCTTCTGATTAAGTGCTGCAGTGTGCTTTCCTTCAAGCTATAGTTAGTGAAAGGGAAAAAAAAATAAAATAATCACCAAGTTGAGCTGAAAAAAGCCCCGGCAGAGGACTGGTCATTTAAGCCTCTCTTTACTATATGGTATCCTTAAATTTCCTTCCGAGCACAACCGGTGATGCTTTTTATGATCAATCCTCCAGGTCGGGGTATTTGCTCAATAGAATCCAGACAAATAAATGTGAAGAAAAGCATCCTGCTTTAAAAGAAGGAAACAATTAAACCTCCTACTTTGTTATTTACAGTAACTACCTTTTTTTAACAATTGTAGAAGTTCGAATGAAAGTAGCAGTGTGAAGAGGGAAATGTGGGAACTTTCATTTGTCGAGACTTTGCATTTCTTCTGCTTTATAGCCATCAGAAAAGAGATTGTTGTGCATTCTATTAAATACTGCCAGTATGATTAATTTAAAGGGTTACATTTTATTGAACCCTGGTGTAGATGTTCTTTGTCAACTCACATTCACTGCTAGTTAGAGTGTGTGTCGCATTTATCAAAACTTTCTGGAGCCCCTCTCACCTCATTAGCATGTGAATCTCTATTGAGCAGTTAATGTCCGTTACAGCGAGAGTGCTCAATTCTTGTTTTCAATAAGCCAGTTGTAAAATGTCAGACTGTCACTTACAATATAAAAAAGCAAAAATGATGGTATTTGTAAAAATGTTATCACCTCATAAAAACAAATTGTAAAGACATGAAAGTGATCTTGGTATGCTTTGCTTTCAGAAGTGAGTTAGTACAGCTGCTTTAAATACCAGTTGTCTGGATTCCCACACTTTCCTACCAATGGAGAGGTTTACACAAGCATAATTTAAGTTACAATTACCCTAATTAACATCTCATTTGCATAAATTGTTGAAGTCAAAACAACAAAGAATTGCTTAAGAAGCTTAACCCTATTTGTCCAAAATAAAGAGATGAGTTTTCACTTTGCAATCAAAATTGGCAGGTTCATTATGTCGGAGCGAGAATACAAACTGAAGTTATACTATTAATTAATACTTTACATTTTTATGATCGGGCTGCGCTCTTCCTATTTGTAAGATTTCAAAACGTCCTGTTCTTTCTATCAGAGATGCAGAGCTGTCAGGTGGGGTGTCCATGGGGCACTTCTGGACCTGGTAAAACCCAGCTCTCCATCCCTCACCCCTCTCCTTTGCACACACGGGCAAACCCTGTCTTACTGTGCGCCGGCTGGGGTGGGAACTGGGAAGGAGATCACATCCAGTACAGGCTGAAAGCTCTCATCCTGGGAAGGAGGGCCTGTAAAATGGTGTTAAGAGGCCAAGTGACAGTGGTGACAATAGTGGCAATGGGCAGGGAGACCCTCTGTTCTCCTGTGTCAGAGCTGGCCAGTTCACCTGGCTTCTCTAAGTGTTTTCAGACTTTCCAAGGCCACTGCAAATTTTGGCCTTTATCTTGGAATACAGAAATGCAGAGAGAGAGAACTGCAAAATAAAGTTTCGATACTATTTATGTAGTAAAAACACAACTAATCTTCCAGCTACAGCTTTGGGGTGTTGGTTTAGAGGAGCTCCCAGTACTCATGGGTAAGGCAAATCCTGCCACTTTGCTATAACTATTAACTGTTGTAAAAAGATAGCGTTTTATGTGCCTCTGCCACCACACGTGGAAGCACACGAGAAGTTGATACGGGCAGTAAGTGTAGCACTGCTTGAGGTTTTTAGCAGGGATGGGATGTGGGAAGCTCGTTAGCCCGTGGGGACGGAGCGTGGCGCGGGGTTTTGATCGGCTGTCAGGTGCCCGTGCTAATGAAAGCGTTCCCAGTCGCCGGGGCCATATTTTCCTTTCCTGTATTATCTCGTTGCAGCTTCATTAGCTAAGTCAGAGTGAATGTGCATTAGCCCAATAAAACTCTTCCTGCATCCCCTTGATTTAGCATCCCCTCCCGTCAGTGCCCTCCGGACGGAGATTTTCCACCGGCATCTGCAAGTAGGTGCTGATCGATCGAACCGCGCCGGCACGATTCGGGTCACGCCTTGAGTTCGTTTTTTAACTTGAGCTTGAGCCCGTACTGAAAAGCTTTGCAAAGCAGAGATCACAGGGAGCTTATAATTGTGAACCAGCTGAACCAAAGACGAACCTCGCCTACCGGTTTTGCATATTCTTTTTTAAAGATCGCATTATAATTGAGCGGTTGACTTTCGCGCTGCGCTCTTTTTTTATGAGCCGGTGATTACACAGTATACGGCGCGTACGCTCTGATCATGAATGAATCTGCCAGTTCTACTACAGTACTCTTTATAAAATAACAAGGCTTACCAGGTGGCAAGAATTGCATAATTGAATTGGACTGAATCCTGGTTTTCCCAACCCAGAGTGGTTACACTTAGAAGTAAATTACAATTAAAAGAGACAGAATGTTTCCATTGTATTAAGAATCCTTAACAGCAAACTTTTCATCCATAAGGCTTCCTTCTTTTCTTGAAGTGTGAGAGAAATTGCTGTATGTGTCTAACTACCATTAACGCTAATGGGAGCCACGTACATAAATCCCCGCACGGCGATGGCAGAACAGACCCCAGATGCCTTTAAAGAGTAAAGTGCTTGTAGGGGATGAATAGAGGCACACGAGTCTGTTGGTCCCTGTAACATCTGCTCTGGAAGTGTGTAAGGGCTCAGTCTGAGGTGTGGGTTCTCGGAGCATCTTCTTGAGTTTCATCCAGGGCTGAGTTGTGACACCAGCTCTCTGCTTCTTCGGCTGGGCCCTTCCTCCAGGGCACTGGGAGGAAACAGATCCTTAAAGCAGATAGGAAGATGCCACGGACAGATTTGAATGCCACTAAAACCACTATTCATTTTAGTCCTCCAAAAAGTTTAAAAAAAACCAACCCAACAACTGGCGCTGTTTGCCAAGAGTACCCAAGCTCCTCAAGTTGTGCTCACCACTTCCTACCCCTTGGAGCCGGGGATATTGAGAACATCTGTCTCCAAATACAACAAGAAGAGGATAGTCCCCTTCCTTCCCAAGGACCTTCGGGTTTCCCTGCCTCTTAATTTTTTTATTCCCTTTCTCCCTGGGACGCCTGTCAACAGCAATCCTCATCCAGCTGTGCAGGTCAGGCAGCACAGAGGCAATTCCTCTGGCCATCCCAGACGGCCAGGGACCAGCCCTCCCACCCCAGCTCTACCCTAACCAGTTGGGCAGGGGGGTCCTTCACGTCATACGCAATTCACTCACGGAGGAGAAGATGCAGATACAAACCTCATTTTTATTCAATCCCTGGTTCTTCATGAACTTTCCGATCTGCTCTTCTTGATGGCGATGCGATGCCACTGTCACCTTGCCATTAGGGCTAGGTAATTAATAGCTGCCTAATAGAAGGGAATGTAGTTGCTCAGCAAAATGAATGACTTGTGCTACAAGGGAAAGCACTAGAAAGTAAAGCAGAGCTGGAAAGTGTTTAGCGGGGGGATATTTCTGCTTGCCCTTCATTAGGAGAAGCTCCAAAGAGATGTAAAGTGTGATCACATTAATCAGAAGATCTGGCATCATGTGATATTCTTCTTTGTTACTTGGCATAGATTGCATGGTGTTAAATGATTTAAATTACGCGTTTACCTGCCACGATTTGTGTGTGCGTGTTGCTATTTAATGAATACTGCTGGTTGTCTTTGAGCATTGGTCTTTGAGCAGTTGAACATACGGGCCAGTGAAGGGCTGAATGCAACCCCTATTTCTGGCTGATGAAATCTGCTCTCATGTGAGCTCCCAACATGGGCAGGCAGAAGAGAGCAAGTTTTGAGTGAGTTTGTTGCAGTCAAGGCTCTGCAAAACAAGAATGCGTTACGGGTCCTTTTCTTTCTGTTATTTCTCTCTTTCTGCCTGTGTTTGTGTCGTTTTGCACATAGCCTTTCGCAGGACATTTAGTTTAGTCTGTGACTGACATCAGTGAGAAGCCATTGCAGGTACCTGGCTCTCGCACCCATCCCTTCCTCACAGCTCACTTTTTTGAAGGCGAGCCCAGTCCTGGGAAGAACATGACAGCTCTTATTGCACCTCCACATTAACCACTATTGTAGTCGTGAAACGGCCGCAAACTACCTACAACTAGACAAAGACCAGCTGTGTTTTTGTAAGGTCTACTTTGAACAAGTTGCAGTCATTTCTTTCCGGCTCTTTAGAAGCCCTGACTGACAAGAGCATATATAATGTCAGGAATACCTTTACATGATTCTTTCCGTTCTGGTACTGTAGCGTAATTAGCAGGTTCAGACTCGCTCGTGCTCTTTTCAAATGCAATTCTTCTTGGGGAAAGAAATTAAACCAAGGGATGATGTAGCTTTTCGCAGCCACTCAGATGAAAGTAAGTGGTGGTTACAATTATTCAAAAGTACTTAGAAAAGTATTGAATATGGTAATCTTCACTAGCAGAAAGCTCTGGACCGGTTAAAGCACGTGGCTGGAAATGTGCAGGGGTTGGGTCCCTTTCCAGCTCCGCCGGAGCCTTTGTTTGTGGCCTTGGGCAAACTGTTGAACTGGTTCTGTGATGGTACGGTTCGTCAGCAATTGCAGTGGGAGTGCTGCTCGCTCTTTTCTTCTTTCTATTTGTCTGCTTAAGATTTGAAAGTTGCCAAGGCATAGACACCGCGTCGTTGCACGGTGCCCGGTCCAGCCCCAGCACAGATACCGATCTTATCACCGTTACTGTTGTTCTTGGCTTGCAGAAGACATTTACCAACCTAGGTCAGATCACATAACAGTGATGTAGGAACTTATTTAAATGCAGCAAACTATAAAACTGTCTGGGATATTCAAAAATGAAAGTAGATGACACCCACTCCCCCCGCTGCCCATCTGCTCAGCCGGACGTTGTGCCTGGGATAATGCTCCCCTTGTTCTCATGAACACGGCAGTGCTTTCTCTGATGGACGGGGCTGGGGCCATTCCTGCCCGCGCGGCCACATGCACCTGCAGAAACCCTAGAGATTTCCAATGCCTTTTGCTACCGACACGTCTCTTTAGAAAGGAAATCTATTAAAGGTCATGGAAGAAGGGTAATTTTTGATGAGGGAGTGGTAGGACTCAATCCTACGGGTTCTGAAACCTGTTGGGTTTCGGAAACACTCTGAGATTTGCTCTCCCTTGGCATATGCATAGAAAGTCACCACATGATTTTTTAATAAGAAGTTCTGGCTTTAGACCATCCACAGCTCTTAATGAGCTTTGAAAAGTGAAAAGAAAAAAAGATAAAGACCAATACCTTTGGCTTTGGTATATGTACTTGCACTCTCTTTGTTCAAAATAGGTGCAGCACACAGCCCAGGGGTGGCTTCTGTGTCCACACTGCATGACTGCTTGAGTGTCTTCTGTAAAATCTGACTGGCACATGTAAAGGAGGCAAATAAAACCCATGAACGGTTTATCAGGCGGACTAGGAAGAGAGGGCTTGTACACAGCGTGGGGCATCATCAGGGTGACAGTGCTCAGGGTTCGCCCTTCCCAAAATAGGGTGTGAGCCAGTTACAGGCATGATATGATTGATGGAAGAGAGAAACTCAACAAGGAGGGCCCCTGGTGGGACAGTCCTGGGGACCTCAGTGGGGTGGGACCAGCTGCTTTTTCTTGGCTGCAAAATTTCTCACCCATCTCTAGAACCCTTGGCCATGCGGTTTTCTGCATTTCAGCAGGACTGCAGACACCCTCCTTTTGCTGTGGGTACCATCTCCTCAGTGTCATCAGAGAGGTTATAGCTTTAGCAGAGAAGAAAAGCAAATTGCTATAGGGTGTCCACAGAGACCAGCCTGTTAGGAACAGCTAGACTTGGAAAAAAAAGTTGAGGGGAGCAAGTAGATCTCCTAGGAAATAGCCATCAAAGAAATACCTAGCTGGAGGTTTTGCTGAGTTTATTTAAAGTGAAAATTAATAGAGGTCTTCTCTTCTGAAGCCACGTTGCTATTAACACTTTAACAACAGCGAGAGCCACTTGGTAGGAGGAACATACCCGTAATGCCGTTCTCACAAGCCAGAGAATTTGCATGACCAAAAGGGATGTGTATCATCAATAAACTGTTTACAGTAGACTTAAATTATATGATGAGCCATATAACAGCAGTGAATATATCATATCGCAAGCCCCTGCCAACCATGCATGACTACTATTTGCTTCTCCTCAGGCGGTAAACAAAGTTTTCAGCTGACCTACTGTTTAGTAGAAGTGCATTGAAACAGAGATAAGCAGTGCTGCTCGGAACGCTGTAGTGGAATAAAATCTGGCATAAATTTGCCTAGAAAGTAGAAGGAATGCATGAAATATTATTTCTTAGTTCACATACAACTTTTCTGCCAGCACACCATGTTATATTGCATTGCTAATAAAAGGGGGTTTATTCCTGCTTCTGGAAAGGTTCCTATTCCAATCGGGTGGTCAAGGCAGCACATATCATATGAATATCAGATTTTTTAAGATGAAGCGTGAACTAAATCTTCTAAATTAATGACCTGAAGGAACACACGAAGCACATGAAGTGCCCCGTATCCTATTGAAATGCCTTGAGATTCCCACTTGGGAGCAGCCCTTCTGACTTCAGGATGAAGGGTTTAACCTAGCGCCAGGAAGGCACCTCTGGGTTTCCAGAATGGACCTAGACTTCACCTGTGCTTGAAAATGGGATGTTTGGGGCTCTGCAGATTTGTATAACACTTTGGACTAATTTTCCAGTGCCTAATGGGAACGTTGTGCATCGCAGCCGGTTGTTTGTTTGTCTGCCTGCTCCGAGCCTCCCTCTTACCCTATTTATATACGCACACATGCAAAAAATATGAGAGTTAAAGAAAAATTTCAACCATATGTAACATACATGGAGATTAGTGACAGTAACAGTGAATTCATTGTGGTTTTGGCAGTCAGGACACCATCCAGGCCATATTTTAGAGTTTTAGACAAATCCACATGTATTCCAGAGATTGCTGTGGATTTTCAATATGTGTGGCTCATTAGATACGCAATCTGCCTGCTATTCTCTCCTGTCACACAAAGCTGATGGCAGCAAACTGGCATCTTGGAGATGTTGGTAGCACTACAGATTTTAGCATTAATGCCAGCCTTGGGCATCCTGGAGCTCCGCGCGAGATCTTCTGTGGCGCACGCCGGCGGCCCGTGCTCGGAGCGCGGGGATGCCGGGCTGCCGATGGCCCACGCTTGGGAGGTTGTGGACAAGCACGCGGCAAAGGGCTGGTGTTGGTTTGGTTACTGTTTTGCTTACAAGCAAAACAGGATGATTAAAATCCATCTCGTGTCCCAGATCTCCGTCCTTAAAGAAGGAAACGGTAAAAAGCTTACCAGCCCTAAAGTCAGGTTTTGCTTTTTCCAAGTCCGTCACCGCAGCACGCTGACCAAGCGACAGCTTTAGTGCGTTGTTTTTCTTTTGTTGCAGCTTGAAAATACTTTTTGTAAGGGCTGACAAGTCAGCATAAATCTCTTCTGAGATTTGTGATTTTTTCAGATTCATAAATTCTTCCCAGATTCATGATTTTTCCTTTAAAATCTTAGCAGCTCCATATCCCTGTGGACATGTAGAGCTGTTCCTACCAGCACAATCTAATAAGCACGTATACATGTGCAGCGTGCAAAACTGTGGGTTTGGGTCATATAAAAGTGCTCAACTCCTGCCTAAGCCCGTCCGAGTTCAGACGAGGCTACGTTCGACGCGGGGCTGAGCGCTTAAATATAGGTGAAGGCAATTCTGGTCTGCTAATTTCAGCAGAATGTTTCAAACAAAGTGTTACTGTTTAATCTGGGCACATGACGGGTGAATGAATGTTTGAATGAAATGACATAATTGTTGGTTAGCCTGTATAATTTGGAGAGCGTTCGCACAAGTTTAACTCTCTCTGGAGGCAGGGGATCCTCGGTGTGGGTAGGGAAGCTCCTTCCCTAAGGGCAAGGGGTGGCCAGATCCCGTCTCCGTTTGCACGTACCAACCTTTCGAACGATGGGCTGCAACTGGCTTAGCACCACATCTCAGTTCTGGAGTCGGCCTTCGCCCCTCTCCTCGCGTCGTATATGATATTTAATGCATCATCTTTGTTTTAAACAAACAATACGCAAGCTGTTGCTGGCAGTGGTGGGAAGCTGGTGGTCCATCTGGAAAGCAGGGAGATAGATGGGGGGGGGGGAATTAAAACTGTTTAGGGGTGTATTTGCATGTGTAAAACGCTGGGATGGGAGCGGGGTATTTAACAGCAATTTAAAAAGCAGTTTGAAGACAGGGGAGAGTCTTCGTCTCTGAAGGAGTCTCTCAGTAATGGACATTATCTGTGTAATAAAAACATGGGGTTGAAGCAAAGCAAAGCTGTGAGCCCATACCTTTAAAAAAGTAACTCGTTATTCCTGCTGCATCAAAGCCGTTCACTCTAAAATTAACCATTTTGCCTTGACAAAAGTTCAGAAGAGTATAAAATTAACTGATAATGCAGCTTATTAATTAAACCAGTGGCAAAATAGCTATTTCAGTGTAAGGGGCTCTGCAGGACGGTTACAAGCTGGGTTTCTGGCTGATTGCTTCTGTCATTCCCAAAGACAGAGCACCCCACCTCAGCTTACCACTGCCCAGCGTGCATCCAATATGCCAGTTAAAACCTTGATTATAACCAGAGGAAAGTTCATTGAAACCAGAAAAAGTTACAAAATAATTAATCTTTCCTGCCATCATGGGTTCTCTGCCTCTCCACAATCCAGGCAGATGTTTTGCAGTCGCTGCATGCGCAGGGCGCTGTGATCCTATCGACACGACTCGGGTTTTTCCTCCATCCTTCGTGCTCTGCTCCGAAATGACACGTTTTGTCTTGGCTTTGGAGATTCTCTACCTCTGTTAAGGGCTTCCCGGCGAACGGGAGCCACCCTTTTGGAATAAGTGTATTTGCAAATTAAACTCTTTTATGCTGCAGCAGTTTTGCCTCCGTCCTTGGGGACGGGGGGCTGAGCGGTTTGGGGAGCAGGTCCCCAGAGCGGGAATGCCGAGCAGCGCCGTTGTCGTCTCAGTCTTGCCAGGCCTGGGGGGGGGGCTGTATGGAGCAGGTGTTTGCAATTTAGGGAATTTGCCGTTCCTGGGGAAATGGGTGGAAAAAGGAGGGTTGGGAGCAGAGTGAAAAGGCAGTGGGAACAAGGCTGGCATTATCCACGCCGCTCCCAGCCCGAGCCGCGCTCCGAGCCTGCGCCCTGCCTGGCTTACAAAGCTGCATCTTCCACCATTAGAAAGGACCTCAGTAAATGAACGGGCGAAAGACCTGAGTGAGGAAGGCTTTTTCTCTTTTCTGTTTTTTTATAAACAAATATAAACCTGAGGCTCACCGAGCAATCTGACATCACTGCAAATCCCACTCAGAAATATATGTGCTCTGCTTTAATGACAGCACATAGAGTACTGCTGAGATAGTGGAAAATTTTACAGGGAGTTTTGCTTAAGAAATGGCTTTAACTCAAGTTACCTGTAGAGTACAGTGTCATATGGAAACACTTAGGGAGCTGTGGAAAACTTTCTGAAATACAGTGGAATTTATCTAGCGAAGCGTTTCGCATAGGAGGGGAGGAATATGGATTACAATGGAGTCAGGAAAGAGCGGGCTATTGAGCGCTTGGAGACGGCCGCTCGCAGCCCAACTACCGCAGATGAAAAGTACATGTGTAACCAGGGGGGAGCATTCCTGAACGGCCGCGTCTGGGATACATTTATACTATTTGCCATGCACGTAACCTTGTTATAGAAACCAGAGTCCAATAACCTTAAAAAGATGAACGGTGAAAAAAAAAGAAAAAAAAAAAAAATAGAAAGAAAGGTGCAAGGAAGCAGATCTGCTTCCAGATTTGCACGCCCGGGGCCTGCAGTGGGGGTAGGACCAGCAAAACGCGGCGCCGGGGGGTGAGGTGGGCCCCTGTTGTCGGCAGCCTGTGTTGTTCACCACGGGGATGGCTCTGATGGAGCCGGAGCTCCGAGGCGGGAGGACGCGGGACGGCCCTGGACCGCTCTGCGGCGGGTGGGAGCATCCGTTGCGTGCCCGGGGGTACGGTGCGGCACGGTACGGCCACGCCACGCCGAGGAGAGACGGTGTTTTCTGCTGTGGGGTGTCCCGGGAGGCTGGGAGAAGAATGATGGGGAGGAAGCCGTGATGTTTTCAAGTGCATTTCGTTATATATTTGCTCCCTAAATGCTTATGGCACTGGTCGCCAGAGCATCTGGGCACTTCACAATAATTAAAACTGACAAATCCATAAACAGTAAACAACAGGCTACCCACTCGGGCAGCCAAAAACCCACTACTGCATAAGCTCAATAGCTGCACCCATCTGCCAAATAAAATCCTCTCCACTGCCTCCTCTTGTCTGCAAAGGCCAGGGCAAAGCCAGCCCCTTCCCCACCGTCACCCCATGTCCGGGCACAGCCCGACCCCCTCGCCCTGCCTCAGGCATCCCCATGGCTTCAGCCTGGCTTTGGGAACAGCAGCAGTTTATTTTTAATATATATATTTTTTTAATTTTTTTATTCCCCACCACAAAGTGGCAACAAGTAATGACACCCTTTTCCTTCTGACTTCTTGGCCCGCTAACCCTTTCGCAACACAATGGGAAGGCAACCGCTCGCACCCAGGGGAGGGGATTTAATGACTAGAAAATAAAGAGAGCGAATTTACTTGGAAAAACTGTGGAATTGAAAGTTCTGGACCAAACACGCATCACTGATGCATAACATTTTTGTTAATTGGGTCTTAACAGGTTTGTGACTCAGGCTGTAATTATTTTAGAAATGGGTCACACCAGGCAGTGCCAGCCGCGCGTCCTGCCGCTGCGGGAACTTTCGCCTAGTTGTAAAACTACAGCTAGACGCGCAGTTCCTCCGCTCCGGCAAAGATCCCAGGCTTCGGAGGAGCGACGGCAGCGTGCCGAGCCCACGGGCCTCTGGGACGGGCGTCAGGCGCCGGGATGCTCCCTGCAGACCCCTCCTGGTGTGGGAGGGCTGGGGCAGCCACGTCCCGCTCCGCTGGCGATGGAGAAGCATCTTATCACGTGCCAAACAGCCTCCCCCTTTCTCCTGCGCGCTATTGTTTTTACTTCTGATTTTTTCACGTGTTTTCCTGACCTGCCAGAGGCACTAAATCTTCCTAATGCCTCCCTGCCCTCTAATCACAAAATGGGCTGCGGGAAGTTTTTTTTCTTTTCTATTTTTTTTTTTTTTTTTGGACGAAAGCGAGATTAATTAAAATACAAGAAATGCACCCAACTCTGGTAAATCCTTTCTCCTCTTTGCACAGCGACTGCTCCCTGCTCAATCCACCTCTGCTTTTCAGTGCAGAAGTATCTCCATGCAAGCAAAAGTCTTCTAACTGCTTGTAAAGCAACCGAGATATTATCTCTCTAATTAGCAGCTGGAAAAAAAATAAATGAGAGAGAGATCAATTAATGCTATAATTAAAAACAGTGCCTTTAGATGTGTTGTTTGTGGTGAAAGAATGCTTACACTGACAAGAGCCGTGCCGTGTTTCTCCCCAAAAAAACTTGGAGCAGGACCCCCTTCCCCCCCTCCATCTGTGGCAGAGAAACCCTGAGGTGTTCTTGGCAGCTCAGCCCACCCCAGGGTGCTGGGGGGCTCAGGGGCGACCCCAAGGCTGAGGGATGGAGGACGGTGTTTGCCCTGGTCCCCGGCTGGCTCTGGGGAGGTGACGGGGTCTCATGGCAGGGCCAGGGTTGGAGGGGGGTTTGCAGCTCTCACTTGGCCCTTCCCTGCTTGGGGGTAAGCTGTTTTTCATATATTGTAGCCTGGGAAAGCTGTGTTACTGTTAAAAGAGTAACCATATCCCTTTCTGAGCTGTTGCCAAGCAGATGTAGGGTTTTGGAAAGTTCCCAACAAACTTCCACAGCTGATACTTTACCGACTTGTTCCTTCTCCCATCCCTCTACTTGCACCTATTTAAATAACCAAAGGACATAATTTGGGGGAGGGAGCGTTGCTCTGCATCTCCTGCTTGTTAAATATAATTAATTGAGAGTGACCCGCTAGTCAATTACAGTGTACGGCTTCGAAAAGAAACACAGAAATACCAAATATTACTGTTTTATCAGAAAAGCTCCTTATTTTGCACTGAAGATGAACCAGCCGAGTAATGAACGAAAATTGAACCCCTTCGGCGCTTTGTGCCATACGGGGCTGCTGCTGCTGCTGCCTCTAGTGAGGGCAAATGTCTTACTTATTTTCTAAATAGCAATTTTGGTGGAGGGGTTGCTGGAGGAGGAAGAAGAAATAAGGGTTTTTGAAGGCTGGCAGCGGTATGAAACTCGGTGTAGGTGCAAATCCTGCTTGCATGTGC
>JANHFX010015290.1:0-15495 GCA_027560015.1 Chloroceryle amazona | reverse complement strand
GGTGGAAACCAAAGCATGGGGCTGGAAAGTGGCATAGCTGAGAGGGATTAATACTGCTGTGCCCAAGTTTCCACTGCTTACATGCTCAGAGGGAGTGAGCTCCTCCTGCCTGGCATGCGGCTGCCTCAGCCCTGGGCTGTGTGCTGCCTGGCCCACCCCTTGGCCCCGCTTGGATTCACACACGCCACGCAATGCCTTCGTGCAGATATATTTACCAAGCTAAATAAAGTTCTGGTTAACTGTTACGTTGACTGTGAGGTGTAGCTGCTCTGTCTAGGAGGGGAAAAGAGGCCACCTGGAGCTGCAAAAATCTCATGAGCCTGCAAAATAAAGAGGGAGGTTGGATACCTGCCACTGGAGTGGCAGAATTCCTGCAACAATGCAGAAATCACTCCACAGTCCCTTCCCCAAACACATAAAAAAATATTTTTACTTTTTACATATTTCCAGGAATATGTGACTTTACTAGAAGTGCACTTTATGCTCTCGTTATGAAAAGGAATCAGGTCCAGTGGGACAAAGTCATTCTTGCAATAACTTTCAATGAAATCAAGAGCTACAACTGGACTGACTTTAGTGTAACAAGTCCTCAGGATACTGGTGGCTGCTGCAGTCTGGATCTACTAGTTTTCCTAGTATACTAATTGCAGTAAGAACTGTGATGTTTTGTAACCAAACTAGTTTATACTGGCAAAAGCTCTACTTTGGATGCTAAAAAGGTGACTTATACCACTGAGTTTCTTCCAGTTTGCATTTGGGAATGGCTATTCCAGTATAAAATGCCTTTATGTGGTCTGCTCAATAGGTGGGGATGATTACTTCTGCATTGCTGTAACAGTACCATTTTCTATCATAAACAAGCTAAAATACCTAAACTTTTATATTTTGTAAAATACTGACATTAGAACATAGCTTGAGGAAGAAAGAAACTGCTGTCTTAAAACAAAATATATTGGTGCCCTAGATTAACCTGCAAGAGAAATTCTGTGTAACAGTAAGAGAACAGGACTCACCAGAAAAAAATTAAAATCCAGAATGTTTTCTTTCATTATTTTCATCAGGCTTGGGATCTTTATTTCCTAAGGTCTCTGTATAACCATCTGCATGAACCCAGAGCCTGTATATGTCTATTTTACATTATTACTGTTTGCAGCATGCAGAGTAATTGGGCAGTATTCTGTATGTGATACCACTTAGTGTCTTAGAAATGCAGTAGCACTGTGGTATCGCTGCCTGGCCAGCCCAAGAGGCACTGGGACACCAGCAGCCTTGCTATTGCCAGTTTGGCTGCAGTGTGATCGAGAGCACAAAGTTGCAGACATAAAATGTAAGTATGGAACAGTATGGGGAATCTCTTTGATGGGATTTCACCTTGCATTTCATCATGGGGAGAACGGAAACAGGCTCGGAAGGCTTCGAAAGCAAAGACAAGCAGCTGCGTTTGGAGATTTAAAATTAGGAGAAACTCAGTCTGTGTCTGTTGTGAGCAGCTTTACAGCATTTCCATGTGTAGAGCATGTGCCATAGGAAACCTGCAGATTGGTGCTACACTGTTCCTTAAATAAGCCCCCCAGGTAACTCAACACCTCAACAGAGGCAGGAGAGCTGGTGAAGGAGAAAGACTCTATGCAGGATCCTAAAGGCAGTCTACCAGGCAAGAAGGGCTACCTGACTGTGCAGAACACTTCTGAGTGACCTGTCATGGATTATATTAATGAAAATCGTGTCCTTTGGCCTAGAGCCTCCCCTTGACAACTTGTTTCTCGAGGCAACTTGGAGCTCACAGCTGTTAGGCTGCGGGTGGGAGGAATTTGTTCTGGGGATGGCAGGGTTATCCTGGCACCCTGCAACCACCTTTCCCCAGGGCTCCTTGCTCTCTTGCCCATCATGGGAGTGGTGCACACCCTTGATGAGACATCAATGACGCCTTGGGACACCAAGAAAGATGGTGCTGGAAACAAACAGCTGCAGCCGGTGATTCAGTGGCCTGCAGCTCATTCACAGGGAGCCCAGAGGGGCGTGTGGTGCTCAGGGATGTCACAGCAGCAGGATGCCTCCAGCTGCAATCCTTCCTGCAGCGACCTGGGGTGCAGCAAAATCGCTCCACCCGCTGTGCATGTGCAGTAAGTCCATCTGCATGTAGACAGTAATACCATCCACTGCTGCAGAAATGGACTTGTATAGATTGGGTTGAGTACATCTGCTGAGATAAGGATGTCAGTAAGAAGGGGTGACAAAACAGGAAGCAAAGAGAACAACTTCTGCAGCAGCCCTGTGAATAAATACCCGCAGGGCAAATGTGTGTGCATCTCACAACCAGGGAGAGGATGTTACAGCAACAAAGGTATAAGAGAAGGAGAGTGGGGCACAGCTTTGGCTGTGAGGCTAGCTAAAAAAAGACCGTATGTTGTAGATATTATCCAAAAATAGTCTGCCAGGCTAAAAATAGCATGGATATATCAAGGTTTAAAAGGAGATCAGAACCGAACCCTATGAAGATTGAGAAAGTCGCATGACAGGGAGAAAATCAGCATGAACTTCACAGCTTATAGGAGACAGAGGAATGAAAATTAAATTATGCTAACTCACACTACCTGGTCTCAATCTCCAGTCACCTGAGCCAAAACAAGCAGACAGTTTTATTTACTGGTGTTTCATTTTCCTGGGACATACAAACAGAAGGTGCTGTATGCCAGACCTCCCATGCACCTCATGTATGGACCGTGTTTCTTGCTTGCACAGGCCTTGCTCTTCCTCCAGCACCTCAAGCATACACTTTGATGGCTACCTCAAAAATTGCCCGGAGGACAGAAAAGGGGAGAAGCAAGAAACTGTCTGTGTCTGGAGGTGCATGCTCTGTGTGAATCTCACTGTTTTCTGCAAGTCAGATATTTGACTTAGGATTTTCACATTTTGCAAAGCATTTAATGTGCCACTTTCTCCTGCCAGTGGGTTAGGATGCCCACCAAATGAGGCTTGTATGCTGGTCTTGAACAGGCAGGTACCAAGCTGCCCAGAAAGCAGCAGCTTTGGCTATGAAAAGGGACTGGTAGCTCACAAGGGCAGCTGCCTATCAAGTCTTGGCACCAAGTGTAGCTGGCTGCTTGGGGGCATTTGGGACTTTAGTTTTAGACTCAGGACCCTTCATTAAGCATATATCCTGCTCAGGTACTCAAATCTTTCATCTGATTTAACCCTCTATCTGTGCTCAGGGGTATTAAGGGTTTAATTTGGCATTTGCAACAGGACCCAGACAGATGAAAAGCTTAAGGTGAAAGGACAAGGTAAGCAGAGGGGCTGCAGCAGAAGCTGATCTTTGTCCTGTCTGGTGGACAGCACAGAGACCTGTCATTTGTGCTGTGTGTTGCACCAGACACGAGCTGGCTCAGCATGGTTTGGCCAGCCCTTCATGAGGACGCAGTGCTCAGTCCTGGGAGAGACGAGGACAGCCATGGGAGGAGCAGGCAGGCTGCTGGGGCAGCTGCAGCACCTCCTGGGGTGGCATGGAAGAAGGAAGGGAAGGAACAGTGCTTCTCAAAGCCCTGCTTGGGCAGTCATAGCCTGTATGCAGCCACATGGCCACAACTAGGCTGAAGACCCAAGGCTTCCTCCAAGTGTACTTGAAGGGTTCATGCCTCAGTCTACCCCAGCTTGTCACCATTGTTCTGCTAACCATGACTACCCTCCCAGGTTTGTCAGAAAAATGGCTTGTACGTGCTTTCCACAGCCCTCTGGAGTCGAAGCAAGCTGCTCCAGCTCAGGCACAGCTGAAATGCAAGGTCTGCCTGCATCTAGTTCATTGCTCATAAATAGGTCAAGGAAAGCTGGCGGGGGGTGTGTGTGCCTGGGTGCTGGGCGACTGGTAATCTCTTCAGCTGACAGACCTGGAGTTTAAAGATTGGCTTATACACCACTGTGGTGATTTGCCCCAGGCACCCAGAAGCTAAGGCAGCTGACATTTGCTTTCCATGGCTTGTGTTCGGTGCAGACTACACCAAGAGGGCGAGTCTGGCCAGAGGAACTCCAGATATGCCCAACTTTTTCTCATACCCTCACACTCCCTGACTGCCTCTTCCCCACCTTGCCATTTATCTAGAGCTAGCTTAATAGGTCCACCCAGAAGCAAGCAAAGCCGCCCTACCCTGTGCGCACTGCCAGGGGCAGAGTCCCTCCCCACTGGAATGAGGTGTGAAAGCATGGGGGTGGTGGGCAGTCCTGGTGATGCACAGCATGCATTTGTCTGTGGCAGGGCAAGAGAGCGGTACCGCTGAGCTGCCTTCTCGCACCAATCATTTTCATGCACCTAATTGTTTGCAGCTAGAAAGAAATTGCTTTGGTTCTGCTTTAAACACTAGGATCTTGACTGCTGGGCCCTGGCCACGTAAATGAGAGACATGCTTTCCTCCTATGTGTAATACATGTCCTCTGGTGTAGATGGGTTTGAGGTTGATCTCATGAGAGCACAGAATATGCAAGTTCTAACCTCTTCCTTCCTTCCAAGCACTCTCAAACCAATTCGCTGCACAGTCAGAACAAACCACTTCCCTGCAAGCATCTGTACTACCAAGCTTTATGTAATTCAGGACTGCAAAATCACTTTCTCTGGGTACCTTACTGAGTAGCAGTGTGAGATACTCTGACAAGGGATCTGAGAAGACCTGGCATTCACTTCCCTGGACAAGCAAGAACCTTATTCCCTCTAAATAAGATGATTATCAAGGGGGGTGTTTGTGCCCATTCTTGTTTTTGGGGACTCTCCTTTTCCTTTGCTGCCATGACTCATAAAACTTGTTAAACCAGAGTATGCCTAGCAGGAGAACATTTAATTATATAGCAGTTGCAGGGTAGTGATGGAATTTCTGTTTGACAGGCTGACGGCAAGATGGCTTTATCTACAAAGCTGTTTAGATGTCAGTCTAGCCAATTCTATCCATAAGGCAGGGCAAGCCATACCAGGCACCAAACCAGCAAGGAGGAAGGTAAAATACGTGCCAGAAGCAGGCAGGGGACACTGGTGGTTTGCATAAACAGCCTGAAAACGTGCCTGTCCTCGCTGCGTCTGGGTGAATGTGTGGAAACACTATCTGGTAAACCAACAGCTTCGCACTGCACCGTGACCTAGATAGGAAACACGATGCAGGAAGAGAGAAGGTGAGACTGTGCACTGTTGTAACACACAGATCAGGTTATTTGCTGCTGCTTTTATCTGGCTGTGAGTTTAATAGTCAATAAACCACTTGGAAACAAGTTCTGGCCTCTCCCTTCCTTCTCAGGCACTCTCACATGAACACAGCGTGCAGCCAGACCAATTTATGAACAATGTATTTCAGTGCTTAGCCAAATACTAACAAAATACTCTGAAAACCACCATACACATCTGAGCTCTGTGTGCACCACTTCAAAAGTACAGCCTTCAGGTTTCTGTGAAGCTGCTCAGAGGGGTTACACCAACACTGCAGTGACTACTCCTCTCTTCTGTGTGTAAACAGGTTCGTTTACAAGAAGGAAAACTCTTTCCACTCTGGCCTTTGGGACTGCAGTAGACCAGTTGAAGAAGGCCAGGATAGGCTAGGATGGTTTGGTCAGTGGAATAAGAAAGCAAAGAGAAGTGTTTGGGAGCTAATACATGTTACTGTTTGAAATCCTTTCCCATTTGCACACGTTTTGTCACAGGGCACTTAAAAGCCATATATATGGCCAAGTAATTTGTCATCAGTTTTGTTTTGGGTTGCTTTAGTTTGTTGTTTTGTTTTCTTTTCTTGTAATATAATTAGCACTTTCTTTCATACATTCTAGCCCATCTAAGATCAGACTGTTCTCATTTTAAACCTCTACCATAAAACCTTACCATGCTGAAAGACTTAAGTACTGTTCTGGCACGGAAGGCACATCTCCCTCACCTTTAAAGAAATGTTATCTTGGTGACACTTTCAGGAAGGCAGAGGGATGATAATCTTGTAGGCCAGTGGCTCAGTGTTCCTATATTAGCATTTCCATATTATCTTTTTGTCAACAAAATAAAGATCTCTCTGAACTCTGAAACTCTGCTGGCAGGAAAGAAAAACATTTAAAGATTGCATATCAAAGGTCTTTGAGAACAAATAATAACATCTACAGCCTACTGTGTTCAATATGCAGTGTGTGAGTAGTAAAACTGTTTGCTTTCATTTTTCATTCTTCCACAGACAGTGTCCCAAATTAGCTTTGTTTGCTTCAAATTACTGTGTTGTGTCAAAAATAAACCTCTTATACTTTCAGATTTTTTTTCCCCGAAAGAATCAAACAAGTAATGGAGAATTCCTTTTTCAAATGTATAGTAACTGACATTTTGATTTTGCCACGAAGCTGAGCTAGCAGAAGTCAGAATGAAATTTTCCTTTTTCAATCCCATTTTTTAAGTTATTTCTTTTGAAAATTATACATGAAGCTTGACTGCAACATTTCCCCCCCCCCCACATTTAAATTGTAGCTAAATCTTCAAAAATACACTATAGCTAAATTATGAAAGACAATGCTTTTTTTCATCTGCTGTCAAAATCAAGGCACCCATGATAATGAAAATGGAGAGTGTTAGGGCAGATCTTTCTAGCTTCTGTAGTAGTCTGCTGGTTTTCTGCTGTATTTGCATATTTTTTAGAAACAAAATTCCAAGTGTTTTGCTCTTGGGACTTACTCCAGAGTTATGTTTGTGAATACTCTCGTATATTATCTCACTTATGACAGTCTATCGGAGCAATTAAAAATTTTCTGTGTGGTAAACTACAGTAATGCTTACAGCATTTGTTGCTGTTCACTGATCCCAGTGGAACCATTTCTTCATTTGTTCTGGAGAGTGGAAGGTCTCTTCAGAAGTATTTCCCAACTGATTGAGGGAGTATCAGGTACCTTTCTTTGTCATCTGCAGCTGACGGTCACCGTGGCTGCATTTTCCACTCTGCTGGCAGTAGTTTCTCTGTAGGATCTGTATGCAGGGAATTTTTCCCTGCATACACATTTTTGGGAAGAATATTTTAATTCCATATTAATTAATCTCCTCTCAACCCGTCTGAAGACCTCATCTCCTATTGGAGAAGATCCTGTTCCCCTTCCCAGTCCCACCAGGCCACTCTGTAATTCTCCTTCCACTGCCCCCATCAGAGCTCATCACTCCCCTGCAGAATGGCATTGCAAAACCTCCTTGGGGATGAAGACCTCCTCTATTTATAGAGCAATGAGCTTAGATGAAAGTTTCCAGAGAGCTTTCTGGAAGGGTTCCCATCTAGCTGCTCTGAAGGCTTACAAAGGGAAAAGAGTTTGCTACCTTACTTCACAGCTTTACCCTGCATATAGCATTCACTAACCCTCTGCAGTAAAATATATAGAGTACCAGGCAAGCATTTGATGTTTTACATTGGCATTTAGGAACCTGTGAAGACCTTTTCTTCCTGACATGCCCTGTCCATAGCTGGATTACAAATGCAAAATCAGAAGCTTGGGGCAGATTCTCCAATATGAATACACATTCTCGACTCATTTTTTTTCCTAGGCTTGCAATTCAGTGCTATCTTAAGAGAGCAGAGAGGGAGAACTGGTTTTAGCTTCATCCTGTAGTTTTTTCTTGAAAGATTCAGTCTCTCGAGGCTTAAATTGAAATAAGGTTCCATGAACAAATACACTGCTGAGTGTTGCTCCACAAAGATATGATTCAGCATTTCTTTTACTCATGTCACAAGGAATATTTCTTAAAATAGGGGAGAAATGGTCACCCTTGCTAAAATAAGGTTGGAGCCAGGCTGCATATGCAGAGTAGGCATATCCAAAACCACACAGCTTTTGTGTGTATCTGAATGAGCCATATATGAGTTTGGCCTCTTACCTTGCGAAGCTGATGTTTATTAAAAAAGAAAAAAAAAGTCAGCAAGACCTTAACTTATTTCTGCCCCCAACACATGGCTTTTATTGGAGGAGACGTTTGTGTAAGGGAAGAGCGTTGCCAAATTTCAACGATGCGTATCATTAGGAAATAGGTGAGGACAGAGTCTCTATCTATTCTCTGCCTATCCCCTCCAGTTCAAACTCTGTGTCACAGAGGAAACTGGAATCTGAGGAACCCCCTTTAAGACTCTGGTTTTTAATCAAAACTCCTGAACATGGTCCTAGCGTTAGACAGTCTGAGGTTACCCTCCCCAAACCAACCCCAAGAAATCCCCAAACAAAACAAACACCAATAAAGAGAGAATAATGTCAGGGAGAAA
This sequence comes from Chloroceryle amazona, assembly GCA_027560015.1. NCBI lineage: Eukaryota > Metazoa > Chordata > Aves > Coraciiformes > Cerylidae > Chloroceryle > Chloroceryle amazona. The sequence goes on along the minus strand of JANHFX010015290.1, from coordinate 7,261 downwards.
ATGTAAGCCTGACAAGATAAACGTTATCATCTTACACTGCACTGTGGGTGGATGAAGAACGTGTAAATTGCTTGCTGACCTGTTTTTTTGCTTCTGCATAAAAATGAAAGGCCATTTCTTCTGGTACCAATAAATGCCACTTTATCGCTAGGTCACTAATAAGCTAAGTGGGTGAGCAATGAACAGGTTCAGGGGTAGCAATCCTAATAGTGACAAACTGATGCAGCATGATAGCAAGACTCAGATGCAACCCAGCCCTAATTACAGCTCTGGAGGACGTACTATCACTCTGAGAACAAACCAGAGATGTTAATAATTCATATTCAGCTGTGTGCTTGCACGAACTCCAGGTAAGTTTAATTTTTCCGGGACTTAATATTTAGGTAAAAAGCTCTGCAGCATACAGTTCCAGCACTATGTTTTACTGGCTTCACTAACAGCATTTTGCCATTTGAATGTTCATTTAAAGAGATGAAACAAATAGCGACAGTTTAGATGATGCAAGGGGAAGAAAACTCTTTATACTAATACAGGAATGTAACTTACTATACATACACTACTAGCATTCCTGGTTTGGTAAATCCAAGTCCTTGGCATAAGTTGCTTGGGAAGTGCTTTAAAACATGCTGAAATATCTTAGTCTGGTATTACGAGTATTTGTGCTTGTTAGCATAAAGACAGAGAACATTATCCTAATGAGAGTGCATCAGGATCACAGTTTTTAATAGCACGTTTGTTCAGTTTTAAAATCCCCAAACTATTTTAATCAACAGACAGAACCTTTCAACTGCTAATACCTGAAATGAAAAACCAACCAACCCCAAAACAACGTGACTTACAAAATGCAAGTCCCTGGCATGCTGTTCACAGAATCAATAGCCTACACCACCTCTCTCTCCCTGCACTCCTAGGTAGCAGAATCAGCTGATGCTAGTCATTGTCCTGTCCTGGTGTAGAATATCCTGCACTTCAGATCTACTGATTCTCCCAATACAGTTTCAAAAGGAAAAGCTTCTCTCTCAGTTAGGGAGAAATGGGTCAAGTTATATAACATGAAGTAAATAAGGGTGAAGTTCTGTGACATGACTGAGTCACCTTACCGTTCTAATTTGGGTGGTCCTGCTTTTCTCCCTGACTCCTGGCCCAGCTGGTCCACACCCTGTCTTGCACCACATCAAACCACTCAGTAAGCCGATCCAACTTGTTAATCCAACAGAAAAGTATTCTCTTGAACTGACTCACCAAAGGGCTTGACAAGCATGGTGCTAAAGAGCATGCTGCTGGAGGGAGCAGAACCACCTCTTTTGGTGGGCAGCGACTCAATACCGTGACTTAATGTGCCACAACCAAAGAAAGCATTGCAGAAAGGCACAAGAGGAACAGCGAAGACAAACAGAAGGGCATGGAGTAAAAGCTTGTGCCTTTGGCAAGGATGAAAATGCAAGAAAAATCCTTAGGATGGAGGAGACACTGAGGGGGGCAATGGCAGAAGAGCAACAGCACGCTGCATCCTCATACACATCAGAGGGATGCATGGGAACATACAGGCACTGTCCTGGCAGAAGGGGGAATGGGGAGTGCAGGAGAACATGGTGCTGAGCTGTACTGAGTCCATCCACACTGCGACAGCTCTTTGGGGTTCAAGCTCACAACGCCTGTGTGCGTCCGTGTGTCTGTAGCCAGCCCTGGCAAAGGTGAACTCCTCAAGACAGATGTGCTACCTCGATAGGTTAACAAAACATAAGCTATTATATCGTATCCCCATTGTTAAAGGAAAGGGAGAGGACACTGCTGTTCACTTGGAAAACAAATAAAAATGAAGAAAAATAATTTAATTGGTATCAGAAGTTGTGCTAGCTAGCTGGAGAAAGGGAAAAGAAACTGCATCTTCACCTAAAGAGAAAATGCCCAGTCTTTTAAGAAATACATCTTTATGGCTTCAGCAACAGTGCTTGAGTTCCCCCTTGAACCCTGGGTAGTAATCCCTAGGGAATAAGGAAAAGAGAAAAAGGCAGAGACTGTAACTCATTAAATAGCAGGACATATTGTAACATATGAGCTGAAGCTCTTTCAAGCTTCCCAAACCAAGGGGTACAGAGCAAACTGTCCTTCTTGCCCACACCCCAGGACATCCCCATTCTCTTTTCTGAATACAAGGCCAGGCACTGGCAGAAGAGAAAACTACGTGCCTGGCAGCTGAAAGATGAGGAAAAAGAAAATATGATGTGCAATAAATCAGGTACACACAAAATAATCATGGCAGGCCACATCATCCTGACACTGCTCGGCATTGTTTCCACCTTGATGATCTTTCAGCATGTCACGATGCTGAATCATGATGACACAGGGGCAGGAAGCACAGATCAGATGCCAAGTGAAAAGGTCATGTTATGATTGTGGCCCTACAAAGAGCTGGAGAGACTTTCTTTACATGTTGTTGTCACACGGGAAGACTTGTCTGCACCAAAACTGAGAAAAAGCTTCCTGAGCAGTTTAGAGAAATTTGACCTACATGTAAGGAAACCAGTACTTTGGGTTTTGTTTCCAAAATTGCTTATCACAGTGTGGATTTCAAACACTGTTTTAAAAAATGGTCTCTAAAAGTAACTTTCTAGCCATAACTGGACATAAGCACCCTGAGGGCCTGCTGGCTTGCTTAAGTTAAGAGGCCAAAAATGTACATAATTGTCAATCTTTAGCAAGACAGGGAGGTTTTTACTAACCAAAGCCAGAAATACTCCCTCTGGAGAAACCCCACAAACAATGTGGAAAAAGCTTTTGAACTTTCAATGGTACAAAGTTTAAAATGAGGACAAAACTGGAATGAGTCAGTCCTGGAGATTTTTTAAACTGCTGCATTTCCATAGCTGTACAGCTACAGACATCTGGTAGCAGCATTTTCGGGGGGGGAAGACATTGTCTTGTACTTCACTAGCATAATCACTTTTGTTTTAAATATGAAATCTTAAAGTAGCAAAGTATTTTAATATGTATACATCTCTGGATCAAGCCTAACCATATTTTAGGTGTAATAAAAATAGATTATATTCCCAGAAAAGCAAATGCAGAGCATTTCAGACAGATTCGGGCACAGCAAAACAATTTTAGTTGAAGAGCCCAGAGGAATCCTGCAATATTAAATACAAGTTTACACAAAGTAATTGAGACTACTTCTTCTGATATAGCCCTACCCTTATCATCTCAGATTATCATGAAAGTTTTTTTCTTTAAACATCACACCTTTATGATATCCAGTAATAACCAACCAAATTATTCTGTTATTTTCATTTCAGCAAAAACTTTTAGGGAAACTCTCCAATGGCATCAACAAGCACTAAGCAGGATGGGAAGTGGTCTGGGGTACTGTGGATTATTTTCAGGGCTCTGAGCCTGACTCTCTGTTGTCCCAAGGGCCATGTGCCACTTCATACTGTGGCAGGAAAATACCAAACTCTTGGTGTACCAGAGAGATGAAGCCAGGATCCTGAAAATTGCTGAGACCCCTTAGCTTGTGCTGGTCACAGAGTGACTTGACTGGTTGTGTGCTCCTCCGTAAGGGTCAGCAGTAGCACAACCAGACAATAACCCTACACCTTCCTGATCACCTCTAACGGGAGATCCTTTCCTCCCTTTGCAGGAAGGGGGGTGGGGGGCAGGGGAGACATTTGGGCGGTGAATAAACCACGCTAACCCTTTGAGTACCTCAGGAAAAGAGCGTGCATTCAACAAAGGAGTACTCGCATAGCCTTGTGGATGTACTTTTGTACAGTTTGTCCTAATTAGAAAGGAAGTGAGTTTAACAGAGAATCCAACGCAGACAAACAGGTCTCTAGTTTTATTTGGAAAAGCTGCAAACCTGTTACAGTTCACTTGCTAGTATGAAAAGCAACCCTGAAAAATCACTGCTGAAGTCAGTGAATAAGGGTTTAAGTGGGGTAAGAGTAGTCAGGCTGAAGGACGTGGTGGAGTGGTCAGGGAGCTGGGGGGTGGGAAGAAAGCAAATGCTACAAGCCCCCAAGTTCTGAATTTTAATCGTGACGCTGTTGTGGACACACATCTGTCTGACTGATGCCTTATGCTACCAGCAACCTCAGGAGCACGTGTAGCTCCCAAGTGGCCTTCAGGCAGCAGCCTGGAGTCCCAGGGACTTTTCTCCTGTTCACAGCAAAACTATCTAAAGATTATTTTATTTATTTTTTTATTTAAACTTTATCTCTAAGCTGATTTTGTTCTGTGAATTGAACTTCTCTAATCTTGTTATTCTGTATTCTCCCCACTCCCAGGGCTTCAAAGATTCTTTTTCAGTTGCTTATACAACCTTACCACTGCAGTACTCAAAATATATAAAGCATGGTATAAATACAGCTATTATTACTACTTAATGAACACAGAAAAGTTATTCATTGACCAACTCCTCCCCCCCCCCTTTTTTTTTTCATTTCTAATAAACATATCAGATCCATATCTAAGCGGTGACAAAAACCTATGTATGACCTTGCATTAAGTTTGTCACACACATCCTCATCGTGACTGCTGTTAAAGACTTTTCATCTGCACGCTCTGCAAAGCAGTATTTCTCATCATTACCTTGTCACCAGTCAAGTTCCTTTCTAGCATTCGCTGACACAGACAAGAAATTAGCTCCTTGGAACTGCTACGTTAGGGAGCAAGTGAAGAGTAACCCCCAGAAAATAAAGAGGAGGAAGTCCCTTCCCCCTCAGTTTTGGCAACCATCATGTTGGTCACTTGGCTTTGTGTACCATATGTCGTTTTTTGTCGCGCTTTGTCCTTATGCTGTCTTTTAAGTAACAAGCTCTTTGACAATGAATAGAGTCTTTATACGCTTGGAAAACATTTCTAGCATGTTTCAGACACTATTGTAATATAAATACTCATTGTCTTCCAGAGTTTCCTTACCACCACCACCGCTCTTTTTCTGCAGCTTTGTCACTGGACAATAGCCTCCATTGCATTGTTTTGTGCCACTGGTGAAGCTCTGTAATCAAAAAATATGAGAAATGGATGTTGTTAAGCTTGGTATTTCTGTTGACCATGCTGGGAGCAGTATGTCAAGGCAACCTAAAGTAGCTCAGAGCATTAGCAAATGTAAAATCTAAGACTAAGACCTCTAAATGCATCCCAAAAGACATGTGGGAAAGAGAGGGAAAGAACAAAATACTTTTGAAGCCAAATTAGCCCATGAATTAAAATTATCATTAGGTTTTAGCTAGGCATCATATTTGTACCTTGGACATTTTCTTATTTGTTTCCTAGTTGGACTATTGAGTTTCAAGTCTGTGACTTCTCATCTCCGTTATGTCTACGCAACAAATGCAAAAGGTCTTTAACTCTTCAGTTGCCTTCTGGCAGAACACCACTGTTTGCATTTCTAAAGCTTTTTAAATTAAAAGCCTTGGCTTTCTCCTTTTGCCTGGTTTAAGGGTGCTGCAAGCCTAAGGAATTCAGTTGCATTCATCTCGTTTTAAGGCAAGCTAAAGGAATGTCTAGCCTATTATTTCTGACATACATCTCATATACCTTTAGTTAAAGAACAACTCTCTTTAAACCTAGATTAAAAATCTGTGCAGTTTATTGCTCTGGATTTAAAACTTGGTTTTAACCCACTTCCTTCTGCCTCTACCACTGTATTGTCCTTCCTTCCAGAGCAATGAACAAAGAAATTACTAATCTGCAAATCCATCTGTTTTCAGTTCACAGCTTTTCCAATTTGTTTGGCTTTTTTTTTTTTTTTTAACTTCAGCCTTGGAGCTTGCTGATCACATTCCCCTTGAAATCTCATCCTTTGGGCTTTCATGACCTTGTCATATCAGTACTCCTTTTCCCTTTCTAATAATTCACACTGGTTTTCCTTCTCATTTTCTGTGTATGTACCACAGGCGCTTGTAGCCTTGGCACACTTTGTTTCTCCTTCTATGTCCTTCACGTAGTACATGCTGTGCCTAGCATTCCTCCAAGTCCTACTGATGTGGCAGTTCATTTTAAACCTAGTTCTACAGGGAGAGATGACAAGAATTAAACCATTTTCATTGTGTACATAAAGTCATCTTGCTGGAAGACAAAGTATATTACAGTCTTAAGCCTCGCACCAGCCTGTGAGGAGCAAATCCACTGCTGTTCCTCTTCTACAGAGGCAAAGAGAAGCTGATTTATCCAAAACCACAGGAAAGCCCGTGACAGCCTATGGGTTACCAACCAGAGGAGTCACTTTACCTTTCTACCTCCAGATTTGTACATTTGCTTACGCATTTGACACTTCTTGGACTTTAGAATGGATTTGTTTCATTTACGGGCTGTGCACACCAACTGCAGGCACTGCCTCTCACCAGCCCAGCCCCTGGAGCAAACACTTGTCCATCCACCAAATGGTTTTCTGAGGAGAATCCTCAGCCTGGGAGGAGTTCTCTCTGGTTTACCACGTAAGGCTGAGGCACCCACCACCATGTTGGGCTGTGATCACAGGAAATTGCAAAATACACTCCACTTTCCCAACGTCTACTGTAAGCAAGCAAAGCCAGGGTTAAGATGGATTGATCAGCGCTTACACATCACCTCAGAGGAATCCAGGTCCTCATATGGCTTCGGACAGCTGACTTGACTGTGTCAGGACCTTCATCACGCCACCGAGGCTGCTCTGCCAAAACAGCTTCCTTTTTCCTGTCAGCGGCTTTGCCATGTTGATCACAGCACTGGCCCCAACTCCTGGCCTCTCTGCCGCGTTCCAGCAGCCACATCACCTGTTCCTTTTTCCGACTTTTTAACCACTTTGACTCCGGCCTTCCTTACCACCGATTTAGGTGGGACATAAGCCACAGGTTATTTATGAGGGAGCCAGTGCACGTCCCACTCTGCCAGCTATCTGTCAGGGCTATTTTGGAGCCTAGAAGACTGACACAACCTGGCCCTCTACCGTGGCCGGGTGACGCCGCCACCCTCCCTGTCACCTCAAAGGCCACAGCACCCAGCTTCGGTGCCCCTGTCTCACCCGCGGCAGGCCCGCGCCCACACAGGCAGCTCGCTACCGAGGACAGGGACAAGGGCACCCACAGATTAGCGACCCACCCGGGGGCGGCAGGGCCGTCCCGCACAGCCCAGGCCGGTGACACTCCCCCAGCCACAGCTTCCCCCCGTCGCTGGCGGCGTGGGACCGCGACGGAGGTAGCCGGGGAGCCCACCGCTCTTCGTAGGGCCGCTTCCATCCAGACTCCCACCGCCTAGACGGCATCCCGGCCCAGGCCTCCCG